>CAUYRH010076106.1:0-18994 GCA_963574655.1 Perodicticus potto | reverse complement strand
AAAATTCTACAAAGCGCTAAACAATTGCCTTATATGGTTTGAAGAAAATCTAAGTCATCTCTATATACACACAGATACAGAGGGTGCCAAAAACATATGCTTTTTTTTTTTTTTTTTTTTTTTTTTTTAGAGACAAAGTCTCACTTTGTCACCCTTGGTAGAGTGCCATGGCTTCATGGCTCACAGCAACCTCCAGCTCCTGGGCTTAGGCGATTGTCTTGTCTCAGCCTCCCGAGTAACTGGGACTACAGGCGCCCGCCACAACACCCGGCTATTTTTTTGCTGCAATTCGGCCAGGGCCAGGTTTGAACCCGCCACCCTTGGTATCTGGGGCTGGTGCCCTACTCACTGAGCCACAGGCACCACACCCAGTTCTTTTTAAGAGGCTCTCGAGCTCCTCCTCTCCTCTTAAGCCCATTCATCACTTCTTACAAAACAATAATGACCTCCTAACTTGTTTCTCCATCTCTAGTATAATACTTACATTTCATCTTTCATATTGTTGCCAAATATGATCACCTTTCAGATGTATCCAGCTGTCTGGCTCCTACAGACATTCCCAATCTTCATCCTCTTCTTTCTCCTCTCTCACTGTACTCTCCAGTGTTACAGAACCGTCTCAGTTCCCACAATGCATGGTGCCCATACAGGTATGTACCTTGATGCCTGCTGCTCCCCTGTCCTCAGCTCTTCCTCCACTCCCCCAATTCCCACCATTCAGCAGAGCCCTGTGCACCTGCTATGCATCCAAGTAAAGCTTGTCAAAGTCCGTATCTGGGGAGAAGGGACCTTCTTTCTGCTTCCACAGCATCCAGCCGCTGCTTCAGCTGTATTACATTTCTGTTACTTTGTGTTTCCACCAGAGACAGTTCATTTCAAGAGCAGGTTTCTAAGCTTTAGATTTCTGAATTTTGGGTACCTAGAGCAGAACCTGACATACAACAAAAATGTTTTATCTTTGAAAAATGAATAAATGAGTCATTGAAGAAATGAATGCATGGATGTCATGAGTCTCCAATTCCTCATCCATAAACTAGGATTACAGAGTTATAACCTGCTTTATAAATCATTGTAACAAATGTGATAATATAAAAAAATCAAGCTTGTTGAAAGGTAAAATGCCAAAGAATATCAATTATTGTTATCAATAAAAATAATGGTTCCTATTTCATTAGAGCCCTGGTCCTTCCTCTGTACCTTTGTGCCAAGCCTCACCTTGAGAGTCTCACTGTCCTTTTACAATGCTCTGTTTCTTGACTGTACATCCCTGCTACAGAAAACTTCATAAACATCCTGATTAGCTTTGTTATAAATTTATGATCTCCAAACTCAGTGGGGTCCTCAGTGCTTCTCAGCACTGATCTTTCATTAATTCCTTCCCCTTTCCAAATAGCAGCTGTTCAAACATTTCCCGTCTTCCAACAACATCCCTCATTCTCACTGAATAGCTAAGTCTCAAAATTCACCAAGGCATTAATTTGACCAACTGTCATCTCGCTGACATCCAGTCTTAATTCCAACTTATTATTTTCCCTCTATGCTGCTATCTTAAAGTAATAGCTCTTTAAACCATCCCAAGTTTAACCACTGTACTAATTTAGTAGAAATTTGTTAGTTAATTTTTCTACTCCTAGCTCCATGTGCTGACCACAAGTCAGTTGATAACTAAATTGCAAAAATAAAACTGGAAAAATCTTTGCTGGCTTTTATTCCCCCACTAAATCAGGATGCTTTTCAGCTGAAACTAAATAAGATACCAACTCAAATCAGCTTACTCAATAAAGAAAAGGTACTAATGTGCTAACGGAAAAGTGTATAAGTAGAACAAGATTCAAGACTGTTTTCTCTAGCTTTTCAAACACATCATCGAAGACGTACATGCTTTTTATTTCTCCACTGCCATACATACCTCCCACTTAATTCTGATTCCCCCAGTGGTTGTAAGTCAGTAACAAGCTAGCGCTATCATTTTCTCACTTATACAGATAAGGGGAAGAGAACCCAACTCCTCAGGAGGCAATCTGAAGAAGAAAACTTCCCAGAAGCCTCAGTCCACTTGTCTTGCATCTCATTAAAGTCACATTTACTCCTAAACTAATCATTGACAAGCGAGATAAAGATATTTCCAGGCCAATCAAGCCCACCATTAGAACTGAAGATGATTCCCAAATCAAATTGGGAAAGGGTAGAAATACCACCAGGGAAGGGAGGCACCCGTGGCTCAAAGGAGTAGGGTGCCAGCCCCATATGCCAGAGGTAGACGGTTCTAACCCAGCCCTGGCCAAAAACTGCAAAAAAAAAAAAGAAAGAAAGAAAGAAAGAAATACCATCAGGGAATCAATTACAATATCCATCATACCATGCAAGCTGTCCTCCTACACATGGGCATTCTGCCTATAGTTGGTCCCTCGTACTTGCAAAATCAGATTTCCTCCAGACATACGATGTTTCTGCCCCTCTCCACTTTAGGTTCCTTTTTCACAATCCGGAAGAATGAGCATTTTCCACTGAAGAAGAGAAGCCACAGCCTGTTCCTCTTCAGTCATCTTTATGTCTAAATCTCCCCCTTCTTCACATACCCAAGTATGCTAAGTAAGACCATCTCCTTAACCCAGGGCTGCATTCTGAGGACTTCATTCTCAGAGCCAGCCAGGTTCTTTCCTCACAATCCAGCATGGGCTCAACAACAGACAACATATTATCCTCCTCTGGCTTATCTCCAAGCAATCATGCTTGAATTCCCTCCTCCTTCAGAAACAAAGCTTTCATGCAGAATATCTCATACAAATAGACTGCATTCCATCCTCTCCACTAGTCCCCCAAAGTGCTCAGACTTAGCTGCACTTTGATAGTACACATGGCCTAGGGAAACTAGCTCATAATATTAGGGTACAATAAGCTTTGGAGTTAGAGAACCTCTCGCACAAATATACACCCAGTAATGTTTATCGCTCAGCCTTTTTTTTTTTTTTTTTTTGTAGTTTTTAGCTGGGGCCAAGTTTAAACCCACCACCTCCAGTGTACAGGGCCAGCGCCCTACTCCTTTGAGCCACAAGTGCTGCCCATCGCTCAGCCTTTACTCATCTGCAAATTAGGCTGACAGTCTCACATAGTTCAGTCATTTTAGGTAAGTTCCTTTGCCTCTTTTAGTCTCAAGTTTTCTCCACTGCAAAGGGTGGCTTATAGGACCCACATGTAGCACAGGACTGCTGTAAGTACCACACAAGACAGGGAATACAGTATCTGAAAGGATAACTCATCCATGGTAGATCATCAGTAAGTTTTGTTTTCTTCCCAATCCATGTTATCGCTCAGTTGGGTAGTAATGTGGTAGGGAGGATGTAACCGAAAGTTGCTAAGGAGTGGTTGCTATGTACTAAGCACTGTGTTAAACTCTTTATACTAATTGTCTTACTCTTTGTAAGAACAGACAACATTGGTGTTCATGTCCTGTGTTTTGCAGATGAGAAAACTCAGCTGAGGCTCAAAAGTTAAACTAGTGGAACAAAGTTACTGATCCATAAGTGACAGAGCCAAGATTGAAATCTTGGGCTTTCTGACTCTATGCTCTCAGCCACTACACATCAGCCTTGCTATCGTGGTTGCACTTAGGGCAAGAAAGGTGCAAATAATGTAACAGTCCTTTGGGACTCCTCTGTGAATGTACTTAAAAGCAAAAAAATTGGCTTGTCAAATTATTCCCCTCTGCGGACCTTGCTCCTCAGAAAGTAATTGGAGTTTTGCATTTAATCCTCTTTTCTCTATTGCCTTCACCCACCTGCTTCTGATCTACCTGCCAAAAAATTTCCCACTAGTGTCCTCTCATCAAGTTGTGTGATTTGAATAAGCGATAGTCTCTCGGCCTAAGCGCTTTCTTTCCATCACTAACACTGGGCTTTCACAGCATTTTCCTCACAGGTGCTTAAATAGGAGGAAACAACAACTATTTTCAAAGAATTTAACCTGGTATGTAATCTGTTTTCAATAATTATTATTTTTGAATCAAATGTCACTTGATTCAAAAAATCTAGGTAAAATGGGTATGGAATCCCATTTTTATATCAGTGGAAAGTCTTATGACCTCCCCAATATTTCTACAAACTCTTAGAGGTTCAGAAAACACTTATTACATTCTTGTTACCACCGTCTCCCAGTTCTACTGAACTATCACAATATATGGATGGTCCATATATTTGCTGGTCCACCTATGCTATCTGTGTTCCTTGCTGCAACTTCTAGACATGGGACTCAGTTCCTTCAACTGATTAATATTCTCATTCATACTCCTCCCTCACCCACACACATTTCACTTATACAAGTCTTTTCTATATGAATAACAGATGGGATTTGTATTAAAGCAAACTGAACTTTAAACATCTGTATTAGGCATCTTTGTTCTTAATAAGTCCCATGGCTCATTTACGTTTCAAGCTCCAAGCCACAGCAGTGTTGTTGTCTTCTCTCTCTGGCCCCTTTCCCTATGCTCTCCCACTACTCTAGATCCCAGGTCCTTCCTAAAACAAAATTTGTCTCTCCAGTGTAGCCCTGTTAACCTGTGCCCCAAGAGTACCAATTTCTGCCTCAATGGTTAAGAAAATATTTTTTGCTATATTTATTGTGATAAATAATTTATCCATATTTGGCCCTATTTCTCAGACCTTTTGGCAACTTTATGCCACAATTAGTTCCCATATGAGTAAGGTTAGAATTTTAGGAATATAAAATAAGACTTCATTAAAGTCATTATTTCATTACTTAATTCTTTCAGTGGATATTTACTGAGTTTACTCTGTCCTAGACATTCTACCAAATGTCAATGGTATCTTTGTGAACAGGACTTGATCGCTATTGTCATAACACTCACAATGAATAAACACAGTATTTATCAAGATAATTAAAATTCTGCCACATATCATATAATGGAAAGAGAAGCATACAAAGATGACCAAAGATTTACAAGGAAACAGACACAATGAGAAGAGAAGTGAAACATATACAAAAGAACCAAAATGAACTTATAGGGATAAAAATTATAGTATTTGAAATGAATGTTTTAATACAATGGAACAAAAGAAGATTAAAGATTGCAGAAGAAAATAAAAGCAAACTTGAATACTTAATAATAGAAATCATAGAAAAAATGGCATAGGGAGAAGACTGGAAAAAAAGAAACAGCACCTCAGTGACCTGTAGGACCATATCAAGAAATCTAATTTACATGTAATTGAGCTCCAGAAAGAAAGGAGGAGGAAATAAAATACATGTAAATATATTAATATGTTAATAGATAATATGCAAATTTATGCATAATTGCATACATTTCTATAAAAATATATGAATATATCTCATATAATATATAGTTATGTAAATATTTTATATATACTTATATAAATATAATATATAAAACATCTTATATTTTAAATATTTACATATTAACATATATTGATATGTTATTAATACTATCTAAATAGCCAATTTTTTCCAAATTTGATGAAAACCATATACCCATATGTATAATAAGTTCAACGAACCACACACTGGACAAACACAAAGAAAATAACAAAGCACATTATAAGGCAATTGCTAAATCCCAATGATAAAAGGAAAATCATTAAGTTAGATGGGGTAGAGAATGTTATGATAAAAATAAGAAATACCACCAGCTGGGGACAGCAACTCACGCCTATAATCCTACCATTCTGGAAGGCTGAGGCGAGTGGATTGCTAGAGCTAGGGAGTTTGAGACCAGCCTGAGTAAGAGTGAGACTCTTCTACTAAAAATAGAAAAAAAAATCCCAGGGTTGTGGCAGGAATCTATAGTCTCAGCTACTCAGGAGCCTAAGGCAGGAGGATCAGTTGAGCCCAGGAGTTTAAGGTTGCTGCAAGCTATGACACCACAGCATTCTAGCTTGGGCAACTGAGTGAGACTCTATCTCAAAAAAAAAAAAAGAAAGAAAGAAAGAAAAGGAAATACCACCAATTTCAAAACAAAAACAAAAAAATTAAAGGAGATAAAAAAAACATTGTAAAACTAAAAAAAGAAAAAGAATTACAACCATACACCTAGACTTCTATATTCCACAAAAACATCCTCTGAACATGAAGGCAAAATATTTTCCCCCAGACTCTTATCATGTTATTTTCCACTTGATTGCACCACATTGCCAAAAGCCCAGCTACCAAGCCCATTCAACAGCATTTTAATATGGTTTGCAAATACTTAGTGCCTATTGATCAAGTGCCTGGTAACTTCACAAGGTGATAAGTGCCAAGGAGGAGACAGAGAGAGAACAAAGCAGAGAGTTGCAATAAAATCATTGGTGACAGAATCACTGAGGAAGTCAGGGAAGGTTTCTCGGAGAAGATGAAATTTAAGATGAGACCTGAGAGTGAAATGTCAATGAAACAAAAGAACAGTGGTGCACCCTAAGAGATGAGTATGGTTTTATAAATGTATAAATATACATATTACTTGTGTATTACTTATGCACATATATATTTTACAGATATATATTTACATATAAATATGTAGCCCTGTTAACCTATGCCCCAAGAGTATCAATTTCTGCTCCAATTTGTTAAGAAAATATTTTTCACTCTCATCATTATGATAAATAATTTATACATATATATTCACATATATGGCATATTGGACATTGAGAACTTGGACATCAGCATTCTAGACGTAGCTCCCCAAACACCAATATTCTCAGTCTTACTGATGCTGGCAGGCTAGGAAAGGGAAATCCTTCTTTAGGCTTTTAACAATAACACCTTTAGGGCTGGTTTCACATCTACAATTCTATCACTTTGGGGGGCTGAAGCAGGAGAATCACTTGAGCCCAAGAGTTTGAGGTTGCAGTGAACACTCTTGATGCCACTAAACTCCAGCCAGGGCAACAGAGTAGGACTCTGTCTCAAATAATAATAATAATAATAATAATAATAATGACAACAGCAAAAATAACCCTAGGATTGGAATTGTGAGACACCACAACTTATTCTGATGGGTCCAAGAGCCGATATTTCAGCTTCTGACACTCTCAATAAGACTTTGTTTTTGCAGACAAAAACTGAGAAAATCTTTCACCAGCATACACATACTACAAGAAATATTAAGAGAACATCTCCAGAAAAAAATCAAAATTATAGCAAATAAAACATAGATCTATAAAAAAGAAAGAACAGACCAGACGTTATAAATTTAATAATTAAAATGTAAGTTAATTATAAGCCACAAAACCTCATTTTTAAACTTCTTTGAGAGAGAGGTTGGGGTGGTGGCTCACATATGTAATTCTAGTACTTTGGGAGGCTGAGGTAGAAGGACCACTGAGACCCAGGAGAGTTCAAGACCAGTCTGGGCAACACAGTGAAACCCCATCCAAACAAAAAATAACAAACATTACCTGGGCATGGTGGCATGCCCCTGTAATCCGAGCTACTTGGGAAGCTGAGGCAGGAGGATCACTGAACTCCGGAGTTTAAGGGTTGCAGTGAGTGATGATAGCAACACTACCCTCCAGCCTAAGCAACAAAACAAGACCCTATCTCCCTAAATAAACAAACAAAAAATAAAAAACACTTCTTTAGAAGACAACTGAGCATTTAAAGCAAAAATTACGTGTTGCGGAGTTTGTAAGAAAAAGTAAAATTTATGACAACAACAGAATAACAGATGGGAGGGATAAATGAAAGTATATTCTTGCACAATAATTAAGAAGTGATAGAATATCATTTTAATATTTTTGAGGACTGAGAGATCTTAAAGGTGAATATTCTAAACCTATGACAAAAACAAAAAAAAAAATCAAATCAAATCCAAAGAAATATAGTTAATCCAACAGGAGTTGGATTACTAGAAAATAATTTACTAGAATACTAAAAAATGCTCAGTTAATATAAAAGACCACAAAAGAGGAAAATGACAAATGTGACAAGCAGAAAACGAAAGGGATAGATTTAAACCCAACCATACACAGGAAGAAAAATACTGCATGATCTCACTCATAAATGGAATCAAACGCCTAAAAACAAAGAGTAGAACAGTGGTTACCAATGGAGGTAGGAAGGAACAAAAGAAGTTATAGATAAAGGGGGGAAAGCTGTAGTTATGTTGGATGAACAGTTGTAAAATATCTAATGAACATTACGGGGACTAAAGTTAATATATCATATACTGCAAAGTTGCTAAGAAAGTCGATTTTTGGCCCTCTTGCCCCAAAACAAAAAAAAAAAATGTAAGATGATAGATATGTTAGTTGGTTTAACTATAGTAATCATTTCACTATTAAAGTTATATTCAAACTTCATGTTGTATATCTTAAATATATTCAAAAATTTAATTCAAAAAATAAATTCAGGTGCAGTGGCTCATGCCTGTAATCCTAGCACTCTCAGAGGCTGAGGCAGGTGGATTACTTGAGCTCACAGGTTCAAGACCAGCCTGAGCAAAAGCAAGACCTCATCTCTATCACAAAGAAAAACTGAGGCAAGAGGCTGGCTGGAGCCCAAGAGTTGGAGGTTGCTGTGAGCTATGATACCACGGCACTCTACCCAGGGCAACAGCTTGAGACTCTGTCTCAACAAAAATAAATAAATTCAAACATAAGTAAATGTGTATAAAATACAAATATTTTTAAGCCTCCATTTGAACAGCAGTGAGTGTGAGACTAGATGAAAAAGCAAGGCCCAGTTATCAACTTACTGCAAGAAACCTACTTTATTGCCCAGGCTGGAGTGCTGTGGCATCAGCCTATCTCTGGGAAACCTCAAACTCCTGGGCTCAAGCTGTCGATATCCTCCTGGCTCAGCCTCCTGAGTAACTGGGACTACAAGTCGGCCCACAGTGCTCAGCTAATTTTTTTCTATTTTCAGCAGAGATGGGTGTCTTGCTCTTAACTCCGACTGGTATAGAACTCCTGAGTTCAAGGGATCCTCCCACCACCTATGCGAGGATTACAGGTGTGAGCCAAGAAACCCACTTTAAATACAAACAATACAAGAAATTTAAACATGAGCACAATTGTTTTGTGGATCCTGTAATCAGTCCATTCTTATCCTTTCCCGACGTCCCCACTGGCCCTGTTCCCCCAGGCTTCACTTTATTTCCTCATGGAGGCAGATTCAACGCTAACCTTGCACAATGTCCTTGAAACCAAGAGTAGTAGATTTTGATGAAACATGAAACTATTTACTATCAACACTGTTGTCATACTGGAATACATCGAAAGAGCAACCTGGAATGATTGCTTCTCAGGTATCTATGATTTATGTGTGGCCTATCCTGAAACCCTTAGAGAAAGTCTTTATATAGAAACTAAGAGTTTTTATTAGAAAATCACATTCGGCGTTTGCACAAGGCAGTTCTGGAGTCTCAAGAACAAGTACTTATGTATCATAGGTATTGGAAAGAACATAGCAAGAGTGCAGACTGTATGGACTGTTTATATAGGTTGCTCAACACGTAGTTTATTAAAAAGAATAAATTTGACAGATGTTGACCTTCAGTATGGCATGGTGCTGTAGATGTGAATGAACCACTTATGGAAATAGGAGAGCTATCATTGGATATGTGGAGGAAATTGATGGTTGAACCACTCTAGACCATTCCTATATGCATGCTGCTCTGAGAAATTAAAAATGATCATGGTGGAGAAAACCCAAACCAGAAAGTAATCTATGGGGTTATTAACTCTTTGGTTCATGTTAAACAGTATAAGAAAAACTTCCCCTTAAATTTTTATCAGGAAACATTTGAGTCCCCCTTTCTGACTGAAACAGAAGAATATTATAAACAAAGGAGCTTCAGATTTATTGCAAGAATCAAACTGCTTATAATACATGGAAAAAGTTCTAGGTAGATTAAAAGTTGAAGAAATTCAATGTCGAAAATACTTACATCCAAGTTCATATACTAAAGTGATACACGAATGTCAGCAACAAATGGTAGAAGAATACTTATTTACGTGCAGAATGACACATCATTCGACAAGAGAAAAAAAATGACACAGCAAATATGTATGTCTTACCCCGTGCTGTGTCCAATGCTTTACCTCATATGAGTATTCAGCAACAGATGAATGAGAAATGTATTGTGTATATACATAACAGAATGCCACTGAGCATTAAAAAGAATGAAATTCTGTCATTTGTGGCCACATGAATGGAACTGCAGGAAGTTATTTCATTAAGTGAAATATGCCAGGTACAGAAAGCCAAATACAGTATGTTGTCACTCATAGGTAGGAGCCAAAACAATTGATCCCATTGATAGAGAGTAGAATGATGGTTACCAGAGGATACAAAGGATGGTAGAGGGTGTAAAGAAAGAGGGCTTGTTAATGAATAATTAGTATTACAAAAATACCCAAAGTGAGCTGGAAAGAATAAGATCTAGTGTTTTGTAATACAATAGGGTGATCATAATTAATAATAATTTATTGTCTATGTCAAAGTAACTCAGAGTAAAACTGGAATGTTCCCCAAGACAATGAAAGAATCAATTTTGACGTGTTGGATATCCCAATAACCCTGATTTGATCATTGCACATTTTTGTATGCTTGTATCAAAATATCACATATACTCCATAAATATGTACAACTATCATTTATCCATAAAAATTTTTAATTGAAAAAATTTTTCAAAAGAGTCTGAAAAGACTACAATACAAAATTTAAAAATATACTCATCTGCAAGATCTCGCCCATGAAAACTACAAAATGTCGATGGAAGAAGTTAATAAAAACCTAAATAGGGCAGCGCCTGTGGCTCAAGGAGTAGAGCACTGGTCCCATATGCCAGAGGTGGCAGGTTCAAACCTGGCCACAGCCAAAAAACTGTATTAAAAACAAAAAAAGTAAGCAAATGGGGAAATATACCATGTTTATAGGTTGGAAACTTTGATATTGTTAAAATACCAATTTTAAGAATTGGATTTAAGAATTTAAGATACCGGCCTTTAAGAATTTTTTAAAAGAGAAACAATTTTGATATTTTATACTACCTAACTTTAAAACTTTCTGCAAAACTACAGTAATCAAGATGATATAAATATTTCTTGAATAAGTCTACATCAATGAATCAGTATAGATATTCCTGAAAGAGACCTATATGTAGTCAACCAATTTTTGAAACTGGTATTGTGGTAAGTTGATAGGAAAAGGACAGTTTTTTCAGTAAACGATTTTGTAATTGGATATCTGTATAGAAAGGGAAACAAAAGAAACTTAATCCTTATCTTACACTGTTTAAAAAAAAAAAACTAACTCAAAATGAATCAGAGACTTAAACATAAGATCTAAAATTGTAAAACTTTCAAAAGAAAAAAAAATCTCCATGAATTCAAAGTAGGCAAAGATATTTTAGACAAAATATAAAATCATGAAACCATAAACAAAAATAAAATCAATAAATTTAAATTCATCGAAGTTAAAGTCTTCTCCCCTTTAAAAGACATCATTAGAAAAAAATGAAAAGGCAAGTCAGGGGGCTGGCAGAAAATATTTGTGATACATATATCACTATAGTACTTTGCCGCTAGAAGACATAAAGAACATTTACATTTCAAAGAAGTTATAAAAACAGTAATAAGCACATAAAAGATGTTTCAACATCATTGGTCATCAGGAAATTAAAACTATGAAGAAATGCGACCACATATCCACTAGAATGTCTAAAAGTAATAAAACTGATATTACCAAGTTGTGGCAAGGGTTTGGAGCAACCTAGAATTCTCATACATTCTTGGTAGAAATGTAGAATGGTATGACCACTTTGTAAAACACATTGACAGTCTTAAGAAAATGGAATGTACACTTAGCATATAACTCAGCAATTTCAATGCTAAGTATTTCCCAAGTGAAATGAAAACTGTTGCCCACACAAAGACCTGTACACAAATGTATGTGGCAGCTTTTATTCAATATAGTCAAATGCTTTTAAAACAAACATGATACTTTTCAAGAGATAGCAGAGGTAGAAACAATTGCAGACAAGTGACCTCTCTTGATAGAGCATCAGAGTATATTCCTTTTTCAAAACTAAATTGTGAGAGATGGTGGTGGTGTCAATTGTGCAAGAATATGAATCTATTATACTTAAGGCCACTCAACTGTACACCTAAAAATGATTTGAACAGTGAATTGTATGTTATGTACATTTTACCACAATTTTGAAAACCAGGAAAAAACCTAAATTGGTTTGTACTTCACACCAGTTCAAAAGAGAGACAAAGATAACACAGAGACACTGAGAAAAGAGAAGGCAAGGTTGGAGAGGAAAACAAGTTCAGTGTTAAGAATTAAATATTCTGTAATCATAAATCTAGCTCGAACTGTTGCAGGCATACAGAATTTCTGGAGCACAAGTGTCTATTTTTTTCTCACTTTAACCCACTCATTAAATACTAAAATAATTGTTCAAAATTTTAATTGAGGAAAATTCAGATTAGCATCATCCCTGCAAGTCTATGTAGGCTGCTAATTCCGTTCCACCATCTCCTAAGATAAATCTTCTGGGGTACATTACCTGGATGCTCTGTAGCCCGTTTAATTCCAGTGGGCCTTGCCCTGATGCTTGTTCCAGAATGTTCCTATAACATTCTCCACTATTTTTCTGCTGTGCTTTAGGTCCTTTTTCACTTATAGTCACTTTGCTGTGCTACCTTGAAATCTCTGTGGCCTCAAACCCTGAGAGTTCCACCCTATCCCGTGGGCCATATTTCCTTCAGTGAATATGTCTGAAACATATGCGCCAGCCAATTTCTAAGTGTCTCATGATATTTTGGACATGTTTTTGTTCTAAGTACTCTCAGAAAATACCTGAATCTAATCTCATCAGCAGCCAAGTATCCTCATTAATGGGACCCTACCATCCCTGGGGCCTTTCACTATACCAATCATGATTGTCCCTGCCTCCCGAATGCAGAGATTTTCCTGTGTATTTTTCTTCTTGTTGTAAAACAAGAATAATGATGGTATCTACTGCCATATGACTTTCTATGAAGTTTATATTGGACAACAAAGGTAAAGACACTGCCTGGTTATGGTAACCACTATGTAAGTGTAAATAATTGTTTCTACCTGGAATCTTCTTAATATGCTGGAAAAGAACATTTCTCTTTTGTTCAATGTAGGACTATTATTTAGACTCATCTTCACAGTTGTCTCCCATCCTAGGGATGTCTACGGCTCAGTCCACTATCCCAGGTTCTCTCCCTAACACCATAAAAAGTGAACTGAACAAAACCAGGCTTGTTTTCTCAAACAATTAGTCGATGTTCCAAAAACATCTTCAAGTCTCTAGCCTTACCTGGCTATCTGCATGATCTTGGGAAAATTATTTAGCCACTCAGAAAGCTTCAAATACTTTATCTACCAATTGGATAAAAGAATGAGAAGCTTTGAATTAGGACTTTTCATTAGATCAAGAATATGGATAAGAATGAGCAATGAGGTTGGAAAAAATAGTGCATAGGACAGTGTCATCGGTCAATAAACATACAGAACAACTTACCTGTTGAAAAAGAGCCATTTCAGATTGTATATGAAACCAGCACATTGTATCCCTTGATTGCACTAATGTACGCAGCGGTGATTTAATAAAAAATAATAATAATAAAAGAAAATAAAAAGAGTCCATACTCTGCATCTCTTGTCTTCTCTGCTATATTCTACAAAATGCTTCACAATCCCAATGACTCTGTATATGAAAGATAATTTAGATGAACAGCACAATGGGGATATTTCAATGGAGGAAGGAAATTCACTAAACTGAGCTAGAGAAGTGACTCAAGCTTCAGATTTCTTCCGATCCCATGAGACCACAATTCAGAGAAACTCCTTTATGGAACCCTGGAATGTAGGCAAGATTAAAACATTTCAAGATTCCTATTTTCAGAGGCCTGGGATTCAATCCATCCTTGATATACCAGATGATGTTGCAGCTCTTTGTTTAGAATGTGCATAACCCAACAGACACAGGGCTGCCTCTGCTCTGAAGCCCCTTCTGAACAGGAAGAAATGACTAAGAATCACAGCGCTGGCCAATGTCTTATTGTCTTCACGATAAGAGAAATGAGTGGATAAAATTAAATGTAGGATAATTCAAGCCCTGTATTAATGGAGTAGATCAGGGGTCTAGGCTTGTATTAGAGGTAGACTGGTATACAACATGTTCTAATTATTTAAGGATCTCTTTTGCACCTCTTTCCCAAAACCTTCATGAAAGTGTTTAGCACGATGTGATTCCTTTCTAAAATAGAACTTGTGAAAGAACTACACTGAGATCCTCATATTATTATAACTCCCTCCTCTCCTCTTCCCCAGGCAATCGGGATGACCAAACTCAGAAAGTTATGTGGGCACACATATTAGAAGTTGTAGATGTCTGTTGTATGGAAGCTGAATTATTCTGAATTAAAGAAAATAATTCTGTTCTAATAAGGCTGATAGCACTCTGTGAGGGAGATATTTAACATGCATCTTTGATGAGCTCTCTGGAGCTACAATGGTAGATTAGAAGCACCCTTCTTTGCTCACAAGATAAGCTTTTAAAATGGGAGGCCATTTGTAATTATTCTGTATGCAAACAGAAGCATATATCACCTTTTTCATTGGACAAAAACATAACTTCCATGTATAAGAAAAATGTTTTGAAATTTTAAATCAAATTAATAACTTACTTCAAAAAATATTTTAAGAAATCCCTTATTTAGAGATTAAGGTGAAGCAAAGTCCGTTATCAAGTCAAAGCAGAGTAAAGCTGCTAATCAATATACTGGAGAAACTAAAGAGTTGCTAAGCTGAATATTCACAGGGAAGGATGTCAAAGTGTCTAAATCACAAATTGAGCACAAAGCTTCAGTGCTTAGGGAAAGTAAGTACTGTGGTTTGTTTCATTTAATTGGAGCCAAACTTTCTATTCCAGACTGGATGTTTATACACAAATCTAAAAAGAAAATTATCTGTAATCAGGCCAAATCAAGCTCAGTTGCTCTCACTGGCTGTTTGAGGGAAACCCAGGATAAGTACCAGACAGGTGGCTCCCGCGATACTGGTGAAGGAGCTCTCCTCCGTTCAATATACATTGAAAATCATGTTTATCATCATTTAAGGGTAAGAACTAAAAGCATGACTCAGGAAATCATATAGAGTTACTGAGAAGGTTTGCAAGGAAATAATTTTGCAGGTTTTCTAAGGGAAGGCCCATAAAAGTTACCAGAAGGACCTTCTTCCTGAGAAAACTCAAAAGAACATCCTTTAAAGAATATCCTTTACTGGGCCGGCGCATGTGGCTCAAGCGGCTAAGGCTCCAGCCACATATACCTGAGCTGGCAGGTTCGAATCCAGCCCGAGCCCGCCAAACAACAATGACGGCTACAACCAAAAATGGCCGGGCGTTGTGGCGGGCGCCTGTAGTCCCAGCTACTTGGGAGGCAGAGGCAGGAGACTCACTTGAGTCCAGGAGTTGGAGGTTGCTGTGAGCTGTAATGCCACGGCACTCTATCCAGGGTGACAGCTTGAGGCTCTGTCTCAAAAAAAAAAAAAAAAGAATATCCTTTACTAAAAGGAGAAGCATAACTATTAAGAGTGAAGACAATGTGTTTCTTGTTCACATTTACAGATTTCAGACAAAGGGAAAATTTGGGCGAGAGCTATGATTAGCCCATCAGTTTAAATGACCTAATTTCAGGAGAGGAAATATACACCTACCTGCAAGGACAGACCTATCTCCACATCCCCACCCACGCCACTGAGTTTATGTCGGCAGAGTATTTTTGGAGGAGGCCTAAGTGAGTGCTAAGACTCATAAAATGCAAGCTGTCGGATGAGGACTATCCAAAAGCTCAAGATGAAAGCAACAGGAAAAAAAAGATCACCCAGCTTCACATACCAGCATCTGAATTACTGTTTTTGAGTAATTCGAATTTTAATATAATTCTATGCCAATCTTGAAATATATGATGCACCAGTAAGCATAATTAGTAAAATAGAACATTCCAAGTTTATATTTGCCAAATAAAGACGATTACAGCATTCCTATTTTGGGTTGTCAAGGCAGGAAAAGTCATTCCTAATCTGGATTTCCAAAGTAGAAAAAGTCTGCATGAATGGCAATACATTGTCATGTTAATAAAGTACCTTCTTTTATTGAAAATGGAATGGTTTTCTAGATTAGAGATTCTCAATTGTTAGGTGAATCTGATTTATCTGTGGATATTGTTTAAAAATTTTACATCTCCAAACAGACCTTCCTTAGCTGGATTGAAGTCTAGAACTCTGCATTTCAGAAACATATACAGGTGATTCTAATATAGACAGTTGGCGGCACACACTTTGAGGATCATGACATTGTATGTATTCCCAGTGCTGTATCAGTCATCTCTAACTGGAGAGGGTCCACCAGCTGCTTCTACATAGCACCATCAAAGTTATTGCCGTTCCCAAAGGCCATGCCTTGCTAATATATTTTAGACAGAAAATGTCACTAATAGTAGAGGATTAAATAATACTTGATCGTGACGTTTGAAAATAATTAGATTGAAAGTTAAAAGATATGAGTTGTTTGCTTTATAATATTTGCCCTACTGAATGTGTGATCCAGAAGGATAATCAAATGCAGGCCTATCAAAGGGAGAGTTGGCCCGATCATTCATGTACTTTCAAGCCATATTAAAGTCTGCACTCAAACTTTAAGTTTTTGAATTTAAATATTCAAGAGGGGATCTGATGGATTAAATGACCCTAACCACCCACACAAGAGAACCTCTCCCTGCCTAACTCTGCCTCTGTGAACTATTGCAAGCCTTCAAACTCTGGGCCAGACTTTCAATGACCCTCTCCTTTCCCAACATTTACCAAACTTCATTATGCAAGGCAGTTTCCCTTGTCAATCATTGTCCCTACCCTTGGCCTCCTTTCTCCCCAGACAATATCCCTGCTGCTCAAGGCTACTGCCCACTAGCCATCACACCTCCACTTCTACTCAATGTTTCCAAATCCTGGCACATTTCTCTGTCTACATTACAAACTCAATTCCCTCCAACCCATCCCTACCATTACAGCCCACAAAGATTGCCAGTCTTCAAGCCACCAGCCTGATAAATGACCCCAGGGGCAGAGTTTATCAAGGTAGCCTTCATAATAAAGGAAGGAAGAACAAGTTTGTGAAGCAGATGTAATAGAGTAGAGGGCAGCAGGAATCAAATTCTTCAGGCTGATGCCAATGGGAGCACAAGATTAGTGCAGGGTATTATGGCTCATACCTGTAATCCTACCAGTCTGAGAGGCTGTGGTGGGTGAACTGCTTGAGCTCAGGAGTTCAAGACCAGCCTGAGCAATAAGGAGACCCCCCATCTCTACTAAAAATAGAAAAATTAGCTGGACACTGTGGCACTTGCCTGTAGTCCCAGCTACTCAGGAGGCTGAGGCAAGAGTTGAGGCTTGAGCCCATAAGTTTGAGGGAGTTAGGACATCACAGCACTCTACCCAGGGCAACAGAGTGAGACTCTGTCTCAAAAAAAAAAGAAAGAAAACTATTAGTATATCTGAATTGAGAAATTCCATTCTGTCCATATTTCATAAGTGGAAATAAAAAATGAACCACTGTGCAATTTGAGGTGAATGATTTTAAAGGCAAAAATAAATTCATTTGATAAAATGCTTTATTTCCTCATTAGCCTACTTCATTAGCCCTGTGAGAATCAGCATTGACAAAAAACACTTTGGGCCAAAAAGACTGACTTTAAAAACTCCTGTGTTTCCTAGCTCTAAGTTGGCTTAATAGGGAAGAACATGTCACTGAAGGTCATCTAGTTATAATTTCTGGACTTTTCTCTAAATTCTTACTATCTGCCTCACGCTCCTCATGTTCTAGAGTACATTTCTACCAAATATACTAACTTTATTATGCATTAGCCTTAAGATTTTTGAAATACTGGAAATAGCTCATAGATATCAATTGCTCTCTTTGAAGATTACAGGATTTTTACCATTGATTTAATTTGCTCCCTTTCTTACCATTGATCTAATCTGCTCCCTTTCTCTAGATACAATTTTTTTTTTTATTAAATCATATCTGCATACATTAGTGCAATCAAGGGGTACAATGTGCTGGTTTCATATACAATCTGAAATGTTTTCATCAAACTGTTTAACATAGCCTTCATGGCATTTTTTCCCCCCCAGTGGTAAGACAGAATTTATTTACAGAAAAGAATACAGAAAACAATAAAGCTCCTGGTAGAGAGAGAGAACTCAAGTGAGGAGAGAAAAGCTCTCTCCGTTTCTCTCCTGGTCTTTACCCATCTCCCCCTTTAGGCTTTTAGTCTTGGGGTATAGATAGGTGTATGGGTTCTTTGGCCAGAAAACGAATGAACACAGTCCCGTCCGCCCAGGGCAAGGTGAATGAAAGTATCAATGAACAAACACAGTCCCTTCCAAAGGGGCAAAGTGAATGAATGTATCAATGAATGGACACAGTTCATTCATGGAATTGAGGCCTAGGAAATTCACATGAAATTGACGTAGGCATAGGAAATGGGGGTTCCACATTTAGTCCTAAGTGTAAAGTGAAGGAGACACCAAGACACAGGTGTCTCCTCGGCAGTTGTCAGGCCTTTTTGGCTACTGGATCCTCTGGTGGGAGTTGGAGGTCCCCCTCCTTGCCTGTCATCCAGCCCGCTGGTTCTTCAACTGGTTGCCGTGGCACCGACACTGCCAAGGAGGAGGCTGCAGGTCCACCTGCTCCACTGAGTTGGCTAGGGCACCAAATGTCCTGCAACAATTCTCCCTCTCCAAGTAGAAAGTCTAACTGCTGTTAGGGAAAAAGGGCAAAGACTTGATCTAGCTGCTTCCTGCTGAATCGGGCGATGATAGAAGGGGGCAGTTAGGGTTTCTGCGGAGGGAGAGTGATACAGGGGTTCATGGACTGGAACCATCTTTATTGTGTGTGGCTTGATGACATTTCTGGAAAACATAAATCTGATTAGTA
>CAUYRH010076105.1:0-18485 GCA_963574655.1 Perodicticus potto | reverse complement strand
TACCAGGAGCTTTGGTGTTTTCTGTATTCTTTTCTGTAAATCAATTCTGTCTTATCACGGACGGGTGGGGGGGGGGGAAATAATGTAATGAAGAATAATAAAATACATGTATTAAAAATTGAGGTGCATTCTGGTTGGGTGCATAAATATTAATAATTGAAATCTCATCACATTAAGTATTACCTTTAACAAATATGAAATGTCCATCTTTATCCTTCCTTACTTTGGTTGGTTTAAATCCTATTGTATCTGCAAATAAGATTGCAACCCCTGCTTTTTTCTGTTTTCCATTTGCCTGGAATATAGATGACCATCCCTTCACCTTGAGTCTCAATTTATCTTTTAAGGTAAGATGAGATTCTTGTATGCAGCAGATATCTGGCCTGAGTTTTTGCATCCAGTCAGCCAACCTATGCCTCTTTAGAGGACAATTTAAACCATTCACATTAATTGAAAATATTGATAAATCTTTAGAAAATCTAGTGAACATTTTTAATCCTTTCGTCGCTGTGGAAGTTGGAATTTGATAAAAAGTTTCTGGATGAGTTTACTTTTGCGTTGGAGGATTACGCTGGTCATTATAGAGGATGGGTCTGAGAATATCCTGGAGAGCTGGTTTAGTTATAGCAAATTACTTCAACATGTGGATGTCATTAAAGTACTTAATTTCTCCATCATAAATGAAACTCAGTTTAGCTGGATACAGGATCCTGGGTTGAAACTTATTTTGTTTTAGGAGATTAAAAGTTGATGACCATTCTCTTCTAGCTTGAAAGGTTTGATCAGAGAGATCTGCAGTTATTCTATTATTCTCTCCCTTGTAGGTTATCGATTTCTTGCATCTGGTTGCTTTCAAAATTTTCTCCTTCATATTTACTTTAGTGAACTTAATTATGATGTGCCTGGGGGATGTCTTATTCGGGTAGAGTCGTGCTGGGGTTCTAAAACTGTCTGCTATCTGAATTTCAGAATCTCCTGGCATGTCTGGAAAGTTCTCTTTCATAATCTCATGAATAAGAGGCTCTGTGTCTTGTGGAGCTGCTTCATTGCTTTCAGGAATCTCTATGAGGCGAATATTGGTTTTCTTTGAATTATCGCAGAGCTCTCTGAGAGAGTGATCTGTTTTGGCCTTCCATTTCTCTTGCTCTTTGGAGGTTTGAGAGCATTCGAAAGCTTTGTCTTCCATGTCAGAAATCCTTTCTTCTGCTTGCTCCATTCTGTTACTGAGGGATTCTACTGCATTTCTCAGATCTTTAAGGGCCGCAACTTCTTGTCTCAACGTGTCAAAATCTTTGGTCATTTTGTCTTTGAATTTGTTGAATTCTTGAGACATCTTTTGGGTCATCTTTTGGATTACTGCTTGAAATTCTAATTCCATCTTTTCCTCCATTCAGCTGATCTTATTTGCAATCCAGATTCTGAATTCGATTTCAGACATGTCAGCCATTTGCCTAGCAGGGGATCTTGTGCTGTGTCTGCCTTTTCATTCCTTGGAGGAGTTGGTCTACTCTGATTATTCATATTGCTAGAGTTTTTCTGTTGATGCCGGCCCATGATTGTTTTTCACCGTTGGGTCTGGCCATCCTCAGAGTTGGGAAGATTAGACCCTGGCGGCACCACTCTATTTTTGCTGGAACTTTGTAGTGAGTGGCCCTGTGTAGCTCTTCTGGGACTGCCCAAGCCAAGGAGTTCTGGCTGGGGGAGCAGCTCTGGAGTGTGGCACCCCTGGATCCAACAGCAGGGTGGGGGATAGTGCACACAGTTCTGGGAGTGCCAGGTGCGGGGCTGCGTGATCACTGGGGGAGTTCATGGCTGAGGCTTGGCCTACAGAGGCCTGGCAGTCACCCATGGAGTCCCTGGCAGAGGGTCGGCTTGCGGAGGCCCTGCAGGCTTGGGACACGGGGGTGCACATTTGCTGGTGGACTTCCTGGCCCAGGGTGGGCTTGCAGGTGCCTGGCGGTTGCCAGCAGGGTTCCTGGCAGAAGGTGGGAGTGTGGGGGCCCAGCAAGCGGGGCGCAGGTCTGCGTGGTTGCCAGGGGAGTTCCCTGTTGGGGGCGGACCTGTGGAGGCCCTGCAGGTGCCAGACACAGGCCTGCGGTGGTCACTGGGGTAATTCCTGGCCAAGGGCGGCCTGCAGGGGCCCAGAAGTCACTGGCAGAGTCCTTGATAGAAGGCGGAACTGCAGAGGCCCTTCAAGTGTTGGGCACAGGGCCACCCGGTTGTCTGTGAAGTTTTTGGCTGGAGGTGGGCCTGCCGAGGCCTGGCGGTCACCAGCAGAGTCCCTGGCAGAAGGCTGGCCTGCGGAGGACCCGTGGGTGCCAGGCGGAGGCCCGCAGGGTCACCAGGAGTGTCCCTGGTTCAAGCGAGTCCCTTGCCTTTGCCTCCCAAGTAGCTGGGACTGCAGGTGCCCACCACAATGCCTGGCTATTTTTTTTTTTTTTTTTTTTGCAGCCGTCATTGTTGTTTGGCAGGCCCAGATTGGATTAGAACCAGCTAGCTCAGGTGTATGTGGCTGGTGCCTTAGCCCGCTGAACCACAGGCACTGAGCCCAGAAGCCTGATTTTAAAAAGCAAGTTGTCCAGAAGGCCAGACAAAGGGAAAATATGGTAGAAGTTTCCTTCTCTTCCCTTGTCACCATTCATGTCACCATTATTAAGATGGCTGTAATAACAGGCTGTAAAATAAACAGCATGTTCTTAAGGTGGAGGGAAAAGAGAAAAAAAATACTGCCCATGATCATTATCTTAGAACATTTTGAATGATTATAAAAATAGTAAGTGTACATAGAGGAAATTTTGAAAAACAAAAAAAAAGCAAAAGAGAAATAATCTCTCTTGTCACAATTCAGAAATAAAACCAATTATTAACATTTGGCATAAGTACTTTGACCTATTTTATGTGGAGATACACATATTGGATGGTGACAATAAATCTAAAACTTAAATATATATATACACACATGCACAATTCTTTCCCAAATTAGATAAATATTATATACAAAATTCTCCCCAAAATTTAGATTTATAGTCTATGTTGTTTATAACCTGATTTTTTCACTCAATATTCCTCAGTATTTTAATTATAATAGTATGATGTTTTATATTTACTATCACCAGAAAAATGATTTGTTTTGTATTTTTGAGATAGGGTCTTGCTTGTTGCCCAGGCTAGAGTATAATGACAACCTCGAACTCCTGGACTCAAGCAGTCCAGGAATCCTCAGCATCCCCACTAGCTAAGACTACAGGTACATAACGCCAAGCCTGAATAATTTATTTTTGCCAGGCACAGTGGTTCATGCCTGTAATCCTAGCACTCTGGGAGGACAAGGTGGGTGGATTGCTTTTAGCTCAGGCATTCAAGGGTAGGACCCCCATCTCTAAAAATAGCTGAGCATTGTGGTGGACCTCTATATTCCCAACTACTTCAGAGGCTGAAGCAAGAGGATCACTTGAGCTCAAGAGTTTGAGACTTCTGTGAGCTATGATGCTGTAACACAGATGACAACGTGAGACTCTATCTTGATTTAAAAGAAAAAATTTATTTTTTGTGGAGACAGGGGCCTCACTATGTTGCCCAAGCTGGTCTTACATTTCTGGCCTCAAGCAATCTCCCACCTCAATCTCTTAAAGTACTAACATTGCAGGTGTGAGTTTCGTTTTTTTTCTGTATGGTTTTTGGCCAGGGCTGGGTTTGAACCCACCACCTCTGGCATATGGGGCCAGCACCCTACTCCTTTGAGCCACAGGCACCACCAGCATAATAGTTTTTAATGGTATTATTATTATAGGTTAAAATTTTAAATGGTTTCTAAAAACTTGATATAGAGTCAAACAATTTCCTGACATTTAAAGAATGTATTGTTATTGGCTTTGGAAATGAAAGATTTCATCAAATTATATATCCTAGTACAGGTCCTTGGTATAATATATCTGATCTTAGTTTTACAATATGGAATCATCTGGTAAAAGAAATCAAGTTGCATAACCTCTCTAAGCTTCAGTTTCCTCATCATAAAATGTGATGGTAATGTTACAGCCTCCTTACTCTGCATAATTAAATCCTGAAATTAGCTATAATATCAGTTAAAAAGGGAGCACCAAAGTGATACAAATATGTCTTAAACATTTTAGAATAACTAAAAACATATAAATGAACATTCACTAAACTTTTGAAATAGTGCCAATACTTTTTTTTTCCTTTGGAGTAGGAATCTCCTTATTATAGTTGCAGGGGCATCTTTCTTGCATAAATTACACCCTTAATCCATGATGTATATACACTTTCCGTTTTTATTTTCTTAAAGGAGAAACAGGAACATACAAATATTTGTGGAACAGTCTTAAGTGCAAAATACTTTTAGATTTTCTTAATTATTTTCCCCACCCTAAAGTTAAGAGCAACCTGTTTAGTTACTTTCCTTATCAAGATTTTCAAAATATCCCACTTGGTTTTCCCATTCATGCATTACTATTTTACATAATATTTTTAAAAGTCATATAATTTCAATAACAAACACCTTTGAAAAACAGTTTATAAGCAAATGCAACTGACCATGTGAGGATATGCCTTAGCTGAGGGAAGCAGAGGAGCCCAGCACCCCAGAAGACAATCCACCAGCCTTCAGCATCCAGTGTCCTCTGAATGCAAGTCTGTGTGTTTCAGAGGGATGGGAAACTTCAGATAAGACAGCCATGAGCTGGAAAGAGTGAGGGGGGGGTCTTGGTGTGTGTGACACCTTTTGGGCACAAGACACGATTATAAAAGGGTCTTTACCTAACAAATGCAATCAGTATAACCTGGTTTCTTATACCCTCAATGAATCCCCAACAACAAATTAAAAGACAGCCATAAGCTAAGTGCTCAAGTTTGACTTAAATATTAATTGAGGCAAGGCATGTAAAATGTTTGGCACAATGCTTGATAAATCCTAACTAAAAAGAAAGAGAAGGGAAGAAAATGACAAAGACCACTTCTGCTATTTCCTCACATTCATTGGAATCCAATCATGTTTAGCCAAGACCAAGCAAAGACAGCATAGATGTTGAAGACTTACTGTCAGGCCAGATCTGTGACGGCCTGGCAAAAATATCAGCACATTGAAAGTACTATCCAGACCACAAGTTGTCTGATTCTGATGACAAGTAACCATTAGACATTGGATCCCAAAGTCTGGTGGAACCATATGGATAACAAGTAACGAAGCACCGGAGAAGACTTAACCTAGAAGAAATAAACATGCATCCCCCTATTTTTAATTAATTTTTATCATCATCCTTCTTTATCTTAGAAAATTCATCTCATACCACCAGTTGTTTTCTTTCAAATTTTACCAGACAGCAAAAAAGGATAATAGTTAACATTAGCCCTCAATGAGCTATACTTTGAGGATATCAAAAATGCAATGTGAAAGTAGAAAGGGCTTAGCTTTCCATAAAACACAGAATTAACAGAGCAAACACTAATGATCAGTAGATGCAGTGTCAACAATGTAAACAAATAACAACAGTCTGACATATTCATTCAAAATCCTGAAGAGCTAGAGTTGAAGCTGATTTCTTTTGCAGATAACCTATGTTGAGAAGATTAAAGAAAAATAGGAGTTAGGGGAGTCCTAGGAGTAGGGCTGTAATTAGTAAGAAAATGGCCAGGCACAATGGCTCACACCTACAATCCCAGCACTTTGAGAGGCCAAGGCAGAGGATGGCTTGAGCCCAGCCTGGACAACATAGTGAGACCCCTTCTCTACAAAATAATAACAATAACAATAATAAGGAAATGTAATCAAAGAACTCTTGCTCAAGTTTTAGTATTATATGTCTATGAGTAGTAGAAGAAAGAATGAAAAGAGAGAAATTTCCTTATACAACAATTTGAAGCAAATATCAGCTGGGTCACAGGCCAAGTCTGGGTCACATAAATTTAGTTCAGTCTTCTTAGGTTGACAGATCCCTTTGATAACCTATGAAAAAGCTATGGATCTCAAAGTAGTTTTTCAACTTCTTATGAAGCTACATGCACTTACCATGTGATCCAGTAATTGCAATGCTAAGCATTTATTCCAAAGAAATGAAAACTAACACAAAAACCGATAAACTAATGTTTATAGCAACTTTATTCATTATAGGTCAAAACTAGAGACAACTTAGATGTTCTTCAGTGTGCAAATGACTAAACAAACCACAGTATTTTCCAACTGTGGAATATCACTCAGCAATAGAAAGGACTGAGCTATGGATACACTCAATAACTTCAATGATTCCCAAAGGACTTAATGCCAAGTGGGGAAAAAAGCGCAAATCTCAAGGATCCAAATCATATGATCCTGTTATATAATATTTTTAAAATAACAAAATTATAGGGATAAAGACTAGATTAGTGTTTGCCAGAAATTAAGGAGAGGAGAGAGCAAGGTGGCTATGATTATAGATGGAGTAGAAGGAAGCATCTTTGGGTCATGGATCAGTTCTGTACCTTGATTGGGGGTAAACGGTTACACGAATCTTCACGTGATAACATTGCTTTGAACTATACACACACACAAATGGGCACATGTAAAACTTAGGAAATTTCAATCAGCTCTATGATTTATACCAATGTCAGTTTCCTGGGCTTGATATCATGCTGTAGTTATGGGAGGTGTTACCATTGGTAGAAACACAGGGTATCCATGTACATTTTTTATTTTCACAATTTCCTATGAATCTGTAATTATTTCAAAATAAAGTTTTTGAAAAAGTAGGTCAGTACATATGTACTAATCTGGAAACACATACTCATGTTACTAAAGTCAGTTGCCAAATAAAATTATGGGGGGGGTGATTAAGGACATCAAGAGTAAAAAGCAAAGAAAAAAAGATTCTAAGTTTTTATTTCATATACTTCTGAGCTATTGTAATTTTTTTACTTGAATTTTCTACATAGTTTGAATTTTTTATAGTATAAACATATTCCTTTAACAACCACAAAAAGAAATGAGGATAAATAATAAGATAAATTCTTTCAAAAAAAATCTGTGGACTCTCTTCCCCCCAAAATTCAATACTGTTTTATATACCATTGTAGCAAGCTCATGGACCTCCAAACTCACCCCTGGATCTCCTGAAGAGTATGTGCGCCTGACTAGGAACCCCTGCTTTCAAAAGCCAGATGCCTGCCTTAGTGGAAAGAAGCGGTGTCAGGGGACCTATTAAATATATTCTCTAATCACCCTGGGCGCTATTTCCTATGACACTCAGCCACCCTCAAGTGCAAAATAAAGATTCATTCCTTTGTTTCTTTGGAAGTGACTAGATAGGGAACTCTGTATAGGAACCACACAGGGTGATCATAACAAACATTAAGGAATACATTAACATATAAATAACTTATTACTAAGAGTACTTAGAACAACATGAGGAAATAGAATGGTTCTTTGAACATTTGTTTACTAGCCATATTCTGGGCAATATGCACTGAAAATAAGGCAGTGAGAAAAACAGGCCTATTTTCTACCCAGAAACTACCGAGTGCCTAGAGGCATGGGAATGTTCTTTGCCTGCTTAATGCAAAATGTCCCATCTAGTTGAAAATATTCAGCTTAGGAAATACTTGTACAAAGGATATGTAAGAATTACAGAACCAGAGTTGAAATATTTTATCTTATCAGTTCTTAAACAAAATATATGAAGAATATATAATATAGGCATTTTATTATTTTATATTGTATTTTATATATATTTTACATACATATGAAAATATATACAGAAAGAGCACTCATCCAGAATCCAATGTTTATTCAAACAAACATTTATTTTAATCTTCTGACACAACCATGGCAAAGAAAGCTAAATGACTCAAAACTCCAGCCAAAAGATGCTTTATTGATATTTTTAATGAATGGGTTGGTAGAGAACTACAACACTACATTAATAGGAACAAGACTGGTGAAGTATTAAAAATCTGAAGTTGAGAAGCAGAATGGCCTAGAACACATACACTTAATAGGATCAATGCTGTGGCAAGACTGCCTGGGTTGGAATATTGAATCTGCCACTTAACAGCTGGGTGACCAAGGGAGATACCTAACTCCCTATGGCTCAGTTTCTTCATCTACAGAATGGGCACATGACATAATTGTAATGAGGGTTAAATAAATTAGAGTGCCATGAAAGTAGTTGTCTAACTTTTCAGTAAGCATTTTGTATTAGAGTCCTCCAGAAAAACAGAATCACCAGCATAGAGAGAAAGAAAGAAATGTATTATGAGGAATTGACTCACCTGATGATGAGGGTTTGAGAAGTCCCATGTATTGCCATCTGCAAGCTAGAAACCCAGGAAACCCAATGGTATGATCCAGTCCAAGTTTGAAGGCTTAGGAACCAAGACAGCTAAAGATGCAATTCCCAGCCGAAAGGCAAGAGAAGACTGATGTCCTAGCTCAAGAAAGTCAGGCAGAAAGAGAGTGTTCAATCTTCCTATGCCTTTCCATTCTATTCAGGCCCTCACTGGGGAAAGCAATCTGCTTTACTCAGCCCACCAATTCAAGTGCTGATCTCTTCCAGAAACACCTTCACAAGCACACCCAGAAATGATGTTTAACCAGATATCTGGCCATCTTATTGCCCAGTTAAGTGAACGCATAAAAGTAACCATCGTACATTTGTTGGACTGAAACCAAATTCTATGTGTACTTAGAAGAAACAAATTCCTAGAAGAGTAGTTATTTGACCTGGTAGGGATCCACCAGGTGGTGGTGGGAAGGGGTGCTCTCTCCCAGATGGAAGCCATTCAATGGCCAAGGCAGAAAGGTGAGAACACCTTTGGGGAAAAGTGGACAAGCGCAGTTGGCTGCAGCTGGGAGTCATGCCTCATGAAGACAGAAACTGGCCTGAAGGATAGATCAGAAGCTCAACAAACAAAACCCTAGCTACCAACTAAGGGCTGGGATTTCCCTTAATGAGTAATGCTACCCCTCTGAAGGATTTTCAACAAAGGAGACCTCTGACTGGTCCTATACTTGGAGAAAGTCAACTCATCCCACAGTTTAGATAAGGAGATGGGGAAGACAGTTGTGACACCGTTATATAACAAAAGATCAGGAGAGGTGTAGCAAAGGCCAAAGCAGAATTATAATAGATGAAAAAGAGACCAAAATGAATAATAACTGAGTAAAGAGAGCAATGGAAGACATGGCAGGGCCATAAAAGAAATAGAAAATATACAAATAAATCTGAGACATAATTACATGTTAAGCATACTGAGCACTTTCCAGTCTTCACATTTGATACATTAAAGAATCATATAAAAATAACTATGGGAACTGGTAAAACTATTCCCCTTGGGATAAAAGTATTATATCTTGGTATTATAGTATTATATCTTGGCAGTAAAACTATTGCCCTCTTATTTACTAATAAGAAACTGAGACTCAGAAAAGTGAAATTATTTGCCTAGATCACATGGCCAGTTAGAAGCAAAGCCAAGATTTGATCCCAAATCTTCTTGACTCCAGAGTTCATGCCCATGACCCTAGACCAGTGCTTTTCAATTTTTTAATCTCAGAGCACACTTGAACCTATAGTTAAATTTCCATGGCATATTTAAATTATGTTGATCCAAAATAAAGAGTATAAAAAAGAATATACTTACTATGCTTTGAACTTCTTTTAAAAATAATGTAATTAATGATCTTTAAAAGTTATCACAGCACAGCTAAAATACTATCACAGTACATCCACATGCCATGGCACACAGGTTGAAAATCACCACCCTGGCTCAGCGCCTGTGGCTCAACAGGCTAAGGCGCCAGCCACATATACCTGAGCTGGCGGGTTCGAGTCCAGCCCGGGCCTGCCAAACAACAGTGACGGCTGCAACCAAAAAATGGCCGGGTGTTGTGGTGGGCGCCTGTAGTCCCAGCTACTTGGGAGGCAGAGGCAGGAGACTCGCTTGAGCCCAGGAATTGGAGGTTGTTGTGAGCTGTGAGGCCACGGAACTCTGTCCAGGGTGACAGCTTGAGGCTCTGTCTCAAAAAAAAAAAAGAAAATCACCGCCCTATACCACCCTAGTTACGGTAGAGGAAATGGGGCAGAAGATGCCAATTCTTTTTGGAAACACTGGACAGATGAATTTGTCGAATGGGTAGTGGAAAGGCACAATGAAGTCTGAGGAGGATATGAGGGCTAAGGAATGGAATTTAGAAGCTTCATGGAGATTTTGTAAAAATTAGTGAAGTCACTGAAGTGAATAATCAATAATAGATCATTTATAATTATTAACTTACACGTTCATGTGCTGGGATATAATCATGTTTATCTGAAGAGCCAACACAGCAGTTTTAAAGGGATTCACAAACAGGAGAAAGTTGCTGTTCTCTCCAGTAAGCAATATTTTAGTGGCAAAACACCCTGTGAATAGCTTGTGAGTACAAAGCAGCTAGCATGTGAATAGCTTTTTACAATATCACGTTCTCTCCCTCCGCTTGGGAAGGAAGCACAATGCTACCATAAGCAGATACTAACAGAGCACAGATGCTGGTGCTGATGTCAGCTTAAATGCTGTCCCATATCTTCCCCCCCCAGAAAAAATTCCCAAAATACCATGCATGCATAAATCTTATATTTTTATGAATTACTGCCATTATAGCAACCTGATACTGAAAATCTAGATGTGAATGGATCTTTCTAGATAGTTTAGTTTCTCTCAGACTCATAATTTATACTTGTCCACATATCATATCGAAAGAAGGCATTGCTTCCCAGGTTGCCCGAAAGGCAGCCTGTACCCAGTATGGCTGAAGTTCGAAAATGTAGTTTAGTTGTAATCCAGAGGAGCAAAATCAGTCTGATGCTTCTGTTGCTGTGTTATAAACATCTAACCACAGATTCAACATTAATATTTCCATTTCTTATCAACAGCAGTTTTCCAGAGCTGACAAATACATTCCTCCATACAATTTTATGCTTTGTAAAAGGTGACCTATACTTTCTTTTCAAATACAGTTTCTTTAATGAAAATATTGTAATGTCAGTCCATGCAAAGCAAATGCATATTAATATGCGTTTGCATCTGTCTCATATTAATATTCATGCCTGAATCCACATCCCTACACAAAGCCAATTTTCTGACCATCTGTGTGATGGCTGGTGGATGCAATGAATAAATTTTATTTGTGAGGGGAGTGATAAATCATGTATCTTCAGGTTTTCACCCACAATCTTTCCTCTTAGGTGCAAAAATGTTTTTATCATGGTTTGGAATATTTAAGTAAACGAAGCAGATTAACCCTTTAATATTCCTACAGATACTGGCAATTTCATAAAGGCCATGAAAATGCAATCTCTATAACTGTAACCAAAAATAAGGGAAAGAAACTATAGATTTATTTGTTTAGATTTGATATCCTTGGTTTCTATGTGAGTTCCAGCCTTCTACAATAATTTTGTGTGTTGTTTAAAATGTGGCTCTAGCTGTTTCAAGATGTTTCACAGATGAAAATAAAGCTTCTGCCACAAAAGCATATTCCTAAAGAAACTCTTTATGGCCATCAAATATCTTAAAAATCCTACAAGTGTAACCATACACAGAGAAGAAGGTTTTAAACAGGAAAGAATATTCCAAACAAAGACAGTTTATCAGTATTTACATAATTATCTTAACAGAATTTATATAACTGAATTATACGTTCAATTTTACCCAAGTAAAATATCAAGATTTTAGCAGGAAAAATGTTTTTCTAAATTAGGTTATCTATTAAGGAATACTGCATCCAAATCTTAGAAACAATTACCGTCTGGGATATGAGACAAATGAAGTAAATTAACCTGGTAAACAGAGCCCAAAGAGAAGGATTAAAGTGAAAAGCAATCATATCATGGTAGGACGAGTCTGAAAAATATTGCACACTGAAGAAAGAAGAAGGATCTGATAGGTTGAATAATGAAAACCACGTCAGATGGTCTAAGATGGTCTCCTTGCTTCTTCCAGGAATGCTTTCTATGAATTCTAGATGAGTGGGCTACTAGATTGAAGCCAAACCCAAAGTTCCAATTTCATTTAATTTACCTTCTCTGAGTTAGGGCATTTGTAAAGTCACTAAGAATGTTCACAGGCACAAATAGTACAAACCATAACTTCCAGGTCAAAGCAGAAATAAATTGGAACTTCTTGCTCTCACTTTCTGAGTGCTGAAAGTTTCTACTTTTATTGTGATGACACTGAACCAAGTGACAAGGTCAAATGAAAACTCCCAGAGCTATCAGTTCACTGTAGATACAGCCCAGGTTACTGAATGAATATCCAAATCATAAGTGTAGGAGGGCCAAAGAAATTTTGTCTCAAGTAAGCAAGAGTTACTTATTGAACATCTGCTACTTGCAAGGCACCATACTGAGAAAGAGCTCATGATGCCATGTTACCTTCAGAAAGCTTACCACCTAGCTAACAATGAAAACAGAATTTCCCCGGAGAAGATTCTCAAGCATTCAGTTGGCATATGATAAATATAAACTATATACTATAAAAGGAATTTAAAAGATAGCGAGATTCCTGTTATCCCAAGTAATCAAGAAACCTCTCCAAGTGGAATTTAAGATCAATCTCAGATGATTGAAGTAAGAGAACTCATTTCAGGGGAGAAGCTTTGCAAAGGCTCACAGCAAAGGAGGGAGGAAGTAGGAGTAATGGGGGGAAATGTGGGTAGCTGAGAATTAATGTCCAAAACTATGGGAGTAGAGGGGAATGATTTTAGGTGGTATATATATATAGGCATTAAATAACATTGAACTATACCATCAGAAAAATAATCCCTCAGTAACTCTCAACTAATTCTCTTAATTACCTCAAGAAGACAGCCTTAGTTTGGTGCCAATGTATCTTTTTTTTTTTTTTTTTGCAGTTTCTTTGGCCAGGGCTGGGTTTGAAGCCTCCACATCTGGCATATGGGGCCAGCATCCTACTCCTCTGAGCCACAGGCACCACCCTGGTGCCAATGTATCTTTAATACCACTTCAGTATTTGCTAAATCCTTCTTTTTGATAAAAAGAGAGCCAACCAAAAATAAATAAATAAATAAAATAAAAATAAAAATAATTAAAAAAAGAGAGCGCCAACCTCAAGACTCAAAGTCCACAGAATAAATTTGATAACATCGTTTGGTTTTATACATTTATTTTTAGAATTCACTTAGTACCAAGAAGTACTTGTTGGTCTTCCATTTGTGTGGTAATATTTCTCTCAAAGAAAATTTATTTAAAATTCCGAAAATTAGCTATCTTTAAAAAAATTAGCTATCTTTCAAACTGGCTGAAAGCAAATGACTTAAAGTTTAGATCTAACATGACATAGTAATTGGCAAGATGGAAAGATGAGGTGGTCTCAGTTCAGAAATGCCTCAATATTCAAGCTGACTGGTTGAAATTCCAGCCTTTGATTTCAATTCAATTTGATAATTCTAAGTATCCTTACATGTATGGGGCTGAATAAGCATTGCTGAGGTCATGTTTGTAAAATCTCTTTCAGGCCTAGAATTTTTAAAAATATATGCCTAAACCTATTTCATATAAATGCAAAAGGAACATTATCTAAATTGAAGAAAGAGTGGAAAAACACACAATGGGTCACCAAGCCTCATCCTTCAGAGATTTACCATAAGAGATATAAACATAAAATACTTCACCAGAAGCAAAAGGATATTGCTTCCATTAGATTGCTCTGGATTTCATACCATATACTTAAATATGATTTAACATAATATTGATACTTATTTATATTTGCCACCTACCTATTTCACAGTAATACTGTAAGGATTAGTGATATATAATGTTTCTTAAGCTTTCTCAGCCCTTAAAAGAAAATACACACTATAAAATCAAGGTAATAGTAATAATAGTCATCATCATAATAGCAATAACTGCTCATACATTTTCAAACATGAGCTCTGTGTTGATGGAAAGGGAGGGAAATCAGCCTGTAAGCTGAAAAGACAGGCTTATCGTCGAGTTAGAACACAAAGACTTAGGATGGGGTGATGCTATTTATAATTTATCAAGATCTCCAGTAGGGTCTGAAATATGACATTTGTAACAACTCCCAGGTTAATGACGCTGCTCATCTGAGGACTTTGAGTAGTTAAACCCTTACCACTCTTTCAGAGTCAGATCTAAAACAAACACCATTGATTGTCAGAGGACTTAAAGGAGTGTGTCTGAATACATCTTGTAAAGTCTATCACTATGGCTTATGCCTGCCTCATTTGTGTCACCTTTATACCTGGTATTCTATCTCTATTGTTCAACCCTACCTACAAATCATTTCCTCCATTGTCTCTCTGCCCCACTCTCACCCCTAAACCAGATGTAAATGCTTTAAAAGCAAAAACAGGCCAATCATGGTGGCTCACACCTATAATCTCAGCACTTTGGGCTGCCAAAGCAGGATCATGTGAAGCCGAGAGTTCGTGAGCATCCTAAGCAGGAGGGAAACCCCTCTCTAAAAATTAGCTGGTCATGGTGCCACATTCCTGTAGTCCCAGCTATTCAGGAGGCTGAGGCACAAGGATGATTTGAGCCCAGGAGTCTGAAGTTGCTATGAGCTATGCTGACGCACTATGTTCTAGTCAGGGCAACAAATTGCGACCTTGCCTCCAAAAAAAGGCAAAACCCATCATGTATTCTAAGGAATGATCATAGCAAGATTGAGCAAGTTGGACCTTTATGGGATGGGTAGGACTTAAGGGGAATGGAATGCCATGGGTCAGACCCAGGGAAAGAGTTTGATTCCTTAAGCCCAGGGAGATGGAGGTCTCCAAGGATGAGTTGCTACTCCCTGGCTCTCTGTGATCATTACAGGTAGGCATGGTCCATGAGGACTGGGGCCCTAAATAGCAATAGCCAGGGAGCTGTGACCCCTGGGAGTCCCCATCATGGAATGGTCAATGGGCTAGAAATCAGAAGGCTTCTCAATTTTCCCAGACAGCGCAAGTTCTTGAGGTCTTTTACATTCTCAAGGGAACAATCAGCCAACACAAAGCCAGATAAGTTTCAGGCTAAATCAGATTTAATGAAATGTGAGAAAAATCCTTCCTTAAATGTGACTTTTTTTCCTTACACGACCATATTATAGGGCAGGACATGTACAGATCCATGAAACACTGGGAGAAAATACTCCAAAATGTTACTGTTAATATTTGAAAGCTGGTTTATAAGCGAGTTGATTTTCTTCTTTAGACATTAACATGTTTTTTCAAACGTTCCAAAAAATGCCTAAGTTGCCTCTAGAATTAGAAAGAGAAAATAGAAGAACTGTCCTTCTTTAAAACCAGGGCACATATCTCAGTCACCTATTTTATATGCAGCACCTAACCCTGTGCTAGTACATAGCAAAAAAATAACTAAATTATATTAAATAAACATTCAAAGCCTATGCCATAATGGTAAGCTAATATAATTTCTCTAGTGCTCAAGAAATAGTCCATGCACATATGAAAGGAAGTTATTCTGAGAACAGCTATTCTGAGAATAGCATTTTATATAAGATTATTAAAAATTATTCTGAGAGAGATATTATTTAAAGCATTGAGCAAAGGCAGTCTAGGCACGGGTAGTGTCCATGATTTGGCAACAGAGGCTTCATTTAGGTCCCTATGTTACCCACTAAGTGCAAACCTTCAATACCGCATCTACAAATATAAGTCCTATCAACTTATACATAGCATCTTTACCATCAAATGAAGTCTAGAATGTAAAGGCAATTTTGAATCTATGATGTACTATACTGGACTATTTTGATTACTTAAGTCTATATTTGGTAGAATGAAAGACTAACACAGGTAATTCTTTTGAAATCATTTAGCCATCAAAAAAATTGAACTAGACATTTATTTCCGTGTTCTTCCTCTTTGTCCAGATCTTTTAAGTTAGCTCTTAACATAATCACAAACCAATGTGGTAAAATATAAATTTAGATGGAGGTTAGTCAGTGACTTCTTACACTTGACTGTCTGGTTCACTCGCATATTTATTATCTCAACAATATTTATTGTCAGGCACTTTTCTAGGAGCTAGAGATTCAGAAGTGAGTGAGATAAAGGTCTCTCCCCTGCTGTAGGTTTCATTCTAGTGGGGAAAAGATCAACAGTCAGCAAGTAAACAAATAAAGAAGAGATTCTAAGACTGGGATAAGTGCCAGCAAGGAAGTCAGTGGGACTGTGGTCCCATTCGGGCTTCCAAGATGGCCCAAAGACCCTGCCTCCCTCCCTATGGATAGCCACGCCCTGTGCCTTCCCCAGCCACACTGCCCAGTAGAACATGGCAGGAGAGATGGTGACTTACTTCCAGCATCAGTTATAGAGGATACTGTGGCTTGTTTTAGTCGCGCTATTATGCTCTGTCTCACTCTGGGGGAGAAGCCAAGTGTCCTATCATCAGGACACTCAGACAGCCTGTGGAGAGGCCCATGTGACAGACAGCCACCAAGGAACTGAGACCCACCAACAGCTAGATGAACAGCCTTATGAGTGGACCCTCCAGGCCCAGATGAATGCAGCCACAGCTGACAGCTTGGATGCCACCTCAGGAGAGATGGACAGACAGGAAGGACCACCAGATCCCAGATTCCTGCCACACAGGAAGTGTGAGACAGCAAATCTTGCTGCTTTAACCTGCTGAGTTTGGGGGAAATTCTGTTACACAGCAATGAATAACTAAAACAAGGATGTTGAAATAACCTGGGCAGTGGTTGGAAATGACTTGCTTGAGGAGGTCTTTTGCCCTCATGCCTAAAGGACAAGAAGGAGCTATGCAAAGAGAGGCTGGAAAAGGAAGGGCTTGGAAAGTTAGAGAAGCAAACAAACTGCCCTCCCCAGGTGGCTCTCACTTCCCATCAGCTCACCTGCTACGCTGGCGCTCCTGCCCTGCTGTGTTTCTCTACTACCTGCACTTGGGCCGAGTCTTCTTAGTAGGGACTGCACCCCGAGTCCCTCCTATAAATGCCAAGAGAACTCTCAATTCATGTGACAACCTCAAACCCCCCTCCTCCACTTTTCAAACTACCCTCCAGGAGGGCAGTATTGTCCTCAGTCTAAAACCACAAAGTCTGGTCTACAGAGACCACAGCGTGTGTAACTAAAAACATTTGTGGGGCGGCACCTGTGGCTCAGTGAGTAGGGTGCCAGGCTCATATACTGAAGGTGGAGGGTTCAAACCCGGCCAGGGCCAAACTGCAACAACAACAAAAAGATAGCTGGGCATTGTGACAGGCGCCTGCAGACCCAGCTACTCGGGAGGCTGAGGCAAGCGAATCGCCTAAGCCCAAGGGCTGGAGGTTGCTGTGAGCTGTGACGCCACAGCACTCTACCAAGGGTGATAAAGTGAGACTGTCTCTAAAAAAAAAAAAAAAAATTGTGGGCATCAGAGGTTCTTAGAGATGAAAAAGAGCCCCACTGCCCATCAAAGAGTGGACTTCATCTCTCTAGATCTCCATTTACATTGTTGGTAAATAAGCTTTGCAGGGATTACACGAACTACTGTGTGTTAAACAGCACAGGTCTGGCACATGGGAAATACTCAGAATGGATTCTGAGTATTTGTCATTCAATTATTTCTCCTTTTTGCCTAGTCCAGCGGTTCGCAACCTGGGGGTCACGACCCCTTTGGACTGTATTAAAGGTTTGCCACATTAGAAAGGTTGAGAACCATTGGCCTCCTCAGATCCTTCTCACCCTTTAAAATCAAACTGAAGCCAAATCTCCTTCAAGAGACTTCAGAGGCTCCCTTTACCCACTTCTTTGAACTTGTCATGCACACATTGACAATTGATGCCTTTGCTAGAGGCAAATGGCCCAGGATGGCCACTGGTCTCTGTAGAAACCACAGAGGTATTTAGGACAGTAAGCCACAAGGACAGGCTTCCTTTTTTTGCCCCACTGCAGGTCACAGTGACAGAAGGTCAGCTGTCCAGCCATCCCTCTGTAGCACCTCCTCAATGCCTTGTGGCTTTCCACCCTTAAGGGTGGGAGTGGAGTTGGATAGTTTCTACAGAACCCACTGTCCCTTCGTTGCTGCTCCAAATAATAACACAGAGGCATTTAAAATGCAAATGCAATTCAGCGGTCACCACTGCACGGATTGGATTTTTCTAGCTCTGGCAACTCACTCTGCTTCCTCCAAGACCATGTCTGATAACCTGCTATGGCTGAGATTGAGAAATTTGATAAGCCAAAATTGAAGAAGATGGGAACGAAAGAGAAAAATCCACTGCATTCCAAAGAAATGATCGAACAGGAGAAGCAAGCAGGCGAGGCATAATAAAGTGAGTGCCGCCAATATGCACTGTACATTCCACAATTATTGCCTTCTTTTTTTTTATTAAATATATGTATTTTATTATTCTTCATTACATTATTCCCCCACCCCCACCCCTCCGTCGCAAGACAGAATTGATTTACAGAAAAGAATACAGAAAACACCAAAGCTCCTGGTAGAGGGAGAGATCTCAAGTGGGGAGAG
>CAUYRH010076101.1:0-16041 GCA_963574655.1 Perodicticus potto | reverse complement strand
ATGGCATTCTCAGGGAAGAGCTATGTGGTATTGCCTCAAAACAATACACAATAGGTATGAGAAAGCCTACCTTTTTGTCCCAATGGCATCAATTTCATCAATAAACACGATGGAAGGTGCATGTTCTTCCGCAACTCGAAAAAATTCCCGAACAAGTTTGGGTCCATCACCTAGGTACTTCTGAATGAGTTCAGAGCCAACCACTCTTAAGAAAGTGGCCGAGGTTTGGTTTGCTACTGCTTTGGCTAACAAGGTTTTACCTGTGCCAGGCGGACCATAGAGAATGACCCCTTTAGGGGGCTTTATACCCATCTCTTCATAATATTCAGGATGGGCGAGAGGAAGCTTCACAGATTCCTTAATTTCCTGTTTTGGTTGTCAAAGCCCCCAATATCAGCATAGGTCTCCTGGGGTGCCTTTTCCACCTTCATCACTGTGACCAGGGGATCTGTGTCATCCATCAGCACCCATATCACAACATGCCCCTTGTGGTTGAGCAGGACCGAACAGCCTGGTTCCAGCAGATCCTTGTCTACAGAGAAAAGGATGCTGACATAGTGTTCTGAGCCCACAGATGTAGACACAATGGCATGATTGTCATCGATGATCTCTTCCAAGGTTCCTACTGACATTGGGGTCCCCCTCAGATCATCGCACTTTTGATCTTTCCTCCTCCTGCTTTTCTTCTAATGGTTTCATTTGTTCCTGATTTCTAATGAATTCCTCCTCCATGAGATGATAGTCTTTAATTCTCTCTAACTTCAACAATTTTAATCAGCACTGAGTGTGAGGTGTCACCAGTGGTAGTTTACTGGCTGCATCTGGTCCCTTTGTTTTCTTCTTCTTTTTCCCCACTCTGGTTGGTACAGGAGGTTCATATTTCTTCTTCTTATCCTTGTCATCCTTCTTGCCACCTCCAGGACCATGGCTACCACTCTGACTTTGACCCATCTTGCCTCGGCCGCTTGATCTCCCACCTAGACTTCTTGGAATGAAAGCATAAACCCACTGCATCTTCTTCATACTCTAACTAAACATGCTCTGTGGACCTGCTCCTGCCACCTCCAGAGATCTCAGCCATAGCTTTTCTGCTCTCTGAGACCTGGTCCTGGCCTCCCCAGAGCCAGCTACAAACCCTCTGGTCCTCTGGCTGACTCCTTTGTCCACCCCTGGCAGGAGCAATGTCAGTCCTGAGAGGCCTTTGCCAGGTGCTACCCGCAATCTCAAGGCATGCCATTGGTGAGGGAACATGGACGCCAACAGGCTGGCTGTAATGCTCTCTCCATCTAAGATTGCAGCTCTCCAGCAGGCTCGAGGAGGCTAGAGGCAATGTGCCCTCACCATACCATGGAACTAGGGCTACCAGTACCACAAAATTGTCCTGGGTCAAGACTGCAGAAAAAGCCCTATTTCCACATCCTGTTGTATAAATGTGTAAAAAAGATCTGGAAGGATACACAGTGGCTTTATCACTGGGGGGAGACAGTGTAACTTCACTTCTGTTGTTTCTATAGTATTTTTTTTTCAATTACTCATGTAATTAAAATTAAATGAAAAAAAAAAGTCTCTGGAGTTTATTTCTGTCCTCTTCATTTTGAACACATCTTTTCCTGAGGAAACCTCATGCCATAAGGGGTAACCCAATCAAGGCTCTGAAATGGCGAATACCTAGGGTCAGTCCACCTGAACTCCTATGGACTGCACGCTGGAGTCGCCTGGGTGCATCCCCCAGAGGTTCTGACTCATTAGCTGGGGATGGGATTGGGCATCAGGCTGCGTTAAAGCCCCTCAGCATTAAAGCTCTGGGCAGCTACGGTCAAGAAGCAATGGCCTTGATCCTCTCAGCAGGGCCGCACTTCTGCTCAGCTCCTCCCCACACACCCTTTCCTCTTTCTCACTCGGTGGAGGTGCCTGTTGCACATTCCAATCAGTGGTACTTCTGCTCAAACTTTGATTCAAGGTGCTGTGTCTTCCAAGTGGAAAGTGGAAAGCTATCTTTTTAGACATGGGGAGGGAAAGAAGAGTGGGAAGAGGGAAGCAGCAGAGAACGCCCCCTCCCATCACATCTCTATAAATGATCTGGCTCCAGAAGCACTCTGCAGGAGAGTGATAGCTCATGAGAGGCCACGCTGGGAAGTGTTTCAATGCTAATTAGAGCAGAGAAGCACAACACAACCACAACCCATAAAAACAGTGTGAAGGTTTGAGAGATTCTGGACAGAGTGGCCACATGAAATAGCCATAGATATGACTGCCCATGAGACATGACAGAAAACTTCAGGACTATCTGCAGTCACACTCCCAAAGGGGTATGTGGTGAGCCCCCAAGGCCCAGCTTCGGTGAGTGGGCAGCGATCTCTATAGCGTGAGAAGTGAGGTAAGTCGACATATTATGAGAAAACAGGCAAAGAAATGGGTTGGGGAAAGGAGCTTGTGAAACTTTCTCCAAAAGCCTCAATTCCAGCCTCTGTCCTCTCCCTTGATGGATTTGGAGTTCACGCCACATAGGTTAACACAATTAATTATTATTCAAATATTTCAGCGGTTATAATCACCCTCACCAGAATGTAGGCAGTTCAGAAGACAGGGACCTGCATCTAGATGTCACTCATTGAATTCCTGGTGGTCACTGCCCCTGGGGTTTTACAAATGCCTCTGTCCATTCACCAAAATATCTGTCCTCACCACCTTCCAGCAACAGACAGGCTCCAGGCCAGGTGCCTAGGACACATTAGTGAGAACAGAGAAAGGGCTCTACCTGCAAAGATCTTATTACAGCCTAGATCTGGGAGCAGTTATGACACAGTGTGGCAGGTGCCGGGGGAGAGGAATTGGGGGCTTTAGGACAGGAAGGAAGGATGCTTAGCCCAGAAGAAGTGAAAGCTAGACTGAGATTTGATGAGTGAATAGAAAATCTGCCAGACAAACACTGTGTGTGGCAATGGGGTGGGGTTTGGGGGAAGATTCCAAGTATAAGGAATCTTCATGTAAGGAATGGTATATGAAGAGGCTAAGAGGCAAGAGAGGATATAACCTGCTCAAGGCATGGAAAGAAGTTCAATATCACCAAAGTTTTGAGTGTTGGATCAGGGTGGGGAAGAGAGCTAAGCTAGAAAGTGAGTAGAGGGAAGCTAGATGATTTAGGAAGAGTAAGCCATCCTAAGGACTCTACTCTAAAGTTAAGGATAGCCTGGTAATATTTTCAGCTGAGGAATCACATGATCAAATTTAAGCATTAGGAAGATCTCCTTGGTTACAGGGCTGCCATGATCTGAATGTTTGTATCTCCTCAACATTCCTGAGTTGAAATTTGAACCTCCAAGGTGACAGCACGAGGCAGAGGGGTCTTTGGAAAGTGATTAGGTCATAGGACTGGAGCCCTCATGATGGGATGAGTGTCCTTAAAGAAGAGACCTCAGAAAGCTCTCTCACCCCATTCACCATGTGAGCACAGAGAGAGAAGAGGACGCCTACCAAGCAGAAAGTGGGTCCTCACCAGTGCACACATCTACTGGTGCCTTGATGTAGGACTCTGCAGTCTCCAGAACTGTGAGAAACAAATTTCTGTTGTTTAGAAGCCACCTAGTCTGTGAAGTCTGTTACAGACAGAATTAAGACATAGGGCAGAGGGCAGCACCTGCAGCTCAGAGAGTAGGGCGCCGGCCCCATATACCGAAGGTGGTGGGTTCAAACCCGGCCTGGGCCGAACTGCAAAAACAGAAAAGTAGCTGGGCGCTGTGGCGGGCGCCTGTAGTCCCAGCTACTCGGGAGGCTGATTTGCCTAAGCCCAGGAGTTGGAGGTTGCTGTGAGCTGTGTGATGCCACAGCTCTCAACCGAGGGCGATAAAGCGAGACTCTGTCTCTACAAAAAAAAAAAAAAAAAAAGACATAGGGCAGGGACTGTGGCAGGGGATAGGGAGGAGTGAGCCAGTTGGAGGACAGAAGGCACAGGACATGGTACCTGAAGTAGGGCACCATACTGGGTACCCCAGAGAAGTGAGGGAAAGAGAGGGCAAGGATCAGCCCAGGTGTCAAATGTAGGCAGGTGAGCGGATATCCAGCCCCTCACCAAGCGAGCCTGGGCTGTGCTTGGGAGAGGGAAACAAAGACTCGTTTACATCTTTGGACACATACACAACTTCAGACAAGATAATATTTCAAAGGAAGAAATCAAGAGCTGAAAAGGAACAATTGTTCTAAACTCATCGATCTCATATAAACAAACACATTCACATGAATATTCATATAAACACTCACGAAAAGAGATAAAGCAAAAAATAACAACAACAATAACAAGCCCACCTAAACCTGCACCCTCCATGCAACTTAAGGGGCAAGTCAGGAGCAGAGGTGCAAACTCCACAACCTTTCATGCAGCAGAGGAAACCACATGGAGACCTTGAGTGAGTCCTGACAATTGTCATCAGCAGAATGATTGATGCTCATGACGAGGAAGTGAGCCCTGGGTTGGGGGTGCTTCTTGACCCCAGCACAGAGAAGGATGCTTCTGGGGGTGCAGCGTCTGTTGTTAGCAGACAAAACAGGCTGCTGAGTGTGTTGTAGCCAGCAAACCAGTCAGGCACTCTCACCTGTCTGCTAACATTTTACGTTATTGTTAAATGATGTAAATCTGACTTTGTTTTGATGTACAGGTCCATGTGTTTCAACACATGGGTAGAGTTATGAAGCCACTGTCACAGTCAGGATAGAGAGCTGCCCTTCACCCTCCAAAAAACCCTCCTCGTGCTGCTCCTTTACAGAGTGTCCCTCTCTCTCTCTCCACATACACACACACCCCATGCACATACCAGCAACCACTGCTCTGTTCTTCCTCACTACCATCCTTCCTTTCTGAGAATGTCATAAAAATGGAATCGTACAGTGTGTAACATTCTGAGACTGGCTTCCTTCATGAAGCACGACGCTTTTGAGATCCATCCAAGCTGTTGCACGTATCAACAGTTTGTTCCTTTCACCCTCTGGCATTAAACTTGAGAGCACTGACGGCATCGCTAAATATATATTTGCCTTGCTCCTTTTAGCACCTACATTTTCTCTTGCATCGATGCAGAAGAAATCATCTCTCTGTAAGAGGTTCCCGGATCTCAGCTAACCAAATTCATAACATGGAGTATACAGAAGAACAGTGACTTGTGCTGAAATAGATTGGTAAAGCACTAACGCCTTGAAGGTTTTGTATAGTATAAAACCTTTTTTAATTTCAAAAGTAGGCATGTTCCATGTAATCCAATGAAAAGAGAAAAAGTAATCCTTATTTTCATTACTTACAAACCCAGTGTGGGATATAGTCAAGACTTACTGTTTGTCCCACCCTTCCCATACAAATAAGAGGGGACTCGGGGTGCACATCATTCATGTATTCAGCTATTCACAGAATTCTGAGCTAGAAGCAACTCTGGATGTCAACCTCATTTGACAATTTATCCAGCAAACATTTACTGAGTGCCTGTACGTGTTCAGCACAGTACTGAGGACAGAGACGGATGGCACATGCCCTGCCCTCCAGAGAGCTGAGAGCCAGATGATCCCAAGGCCATGGGCCCCACTGTGAGGTTGCCGGCAGGTGGCACTTGGCTTAGGATCCACTAAAATCAGAGTGCTCTCGAGCTTTCACCATCAGTGGGTTGGATCAGGGAGCCTCAATGCCTGCTTAAGCAGCTGGGGAAGCTGAGATAGGATTTATAGTTTGTCACAAAAAAATCCACAATGGTGAATTCATAGATAACTAATCAAGAGTTGATTGTATTAGGCTTTAGCTACTATAAGGATCAAGATACAAGGCCAGGCACAGTGTCTTACACCTGTAATCCCAGTGCTTTGGACGGCGAAGGTGGAAGGAATGCTTCAGGCCAGGAGTTTGAGACCAGCCAGGGCAACATAGTAAGACCTTGTCTCTAAAAAAAAAAATTAATTAAAAAAACAGATACAAAGATTATGGAATCATCAGAGAGTATTTTGTACCTAAGAAGGAAGAAACAGTCAACAATCAATACCCACATAAAATGCCTTAAGCAAGCCAACTTTCTATGCAGTGTGCAGGCCCCAAGGAGACAGTTCTCACTTCCCAAAGATTGTGGGGAGAGAAGATGTGCCCACTATAAAAAATTTCAAATTGTGGTGTCATGCGATGAATGACATATGTGAGGCTCAGATGATAAATGTCACATAAATTCAGAAAAGGGAGGGCCAGAGTGGCCAGACAGCTCTCTGCATCTCGGTCAGGCAGGACACCCTGAAAATTCCCTTACTCGGTCACAGCGAGCGTGCTCTGGGCCCAGGATGCATGCACCTGGCTTGGATGGGCTCACTGGAGCTGAGAGTTGACCTCCCCACCTGGCCTTGTCTGCCCACAACATCTGCCTGTAGCTTCCATGCTGTTTGAGTCTCAGCAGGGCCCAGCAGGCCCTGAATACCTCCTGCCAGCCTGGGCCTGCCTGCCTCCTCTGCCTGGCAGCAGGGCCTGACGGTCAAGCTGATGGTCACATCCTTGTGGATGTGAGGAACAGAGGCCAGTGTACTGCTACTGTGGACCACAAAGGCAAGTGGAATAGAAATGCCACTACTATGCTCTGGGATCATAAAGGCAGATCTGCTTTCAAGCCTAGAACAACAAAAGCCTATTTCAAAGAAGATAACTTTTTTCTTAAATAAAAAAAGGTGCACTAATTTCTACCAAAAAGTGACTTTCTTCCAAAAAGGGGAAGACAGGCTGAAATCCAGAAAGGAGTCACAATTAGTCATCTGTCATATTGAATCAAAGAGGGATCTGAGCACAGAAAACGGATGTATCTAGGGGCCTCCCCACCAGGCAGGGTGGTGATAGCATTAAATTCACCTGCCAGTATGTGAACCAGTCCATTCAACCCAGACTCCAGTCCCAGGGAGTCTCTGCAGAACCCCACAACATCCCACCATTGTCTGCAGATCCATCGGGCACAGCCAGGGCCTCCTGGGAGCCCAGCATGAGGCTGGCCACTGGGCCATGCAAAATAGGGAGACCAGATTTCTTAACCTCGAGACATTAATCCTTTTAAAAACGTGCAAATACGACCAAAGACAGACAACAAGAGTCTTTATACAACCTTGTAGTTACTGGGAAAGAAAGATACAGTAACTTAAACAAGTCCATGCAAGAAAGGAAATACAATGTCCTTATGGCAGAACAGGAACAGGTAGCAACTGGATAGTGCAGTGGCTGAGATCCCTGGGATGACAGATCTGCAGGACGCCTGGGACCACAGCCGCATCCTGAAGGACAGCAAGGGAATGGCCAGGTGAAGGAACAGGAGTTAGAGGTGACCCAGCAAGCAGGAGGCAGTACCTAAGCATGGGGCAGTGGCAAAGAGCTAGATGTGGCCAGCAAACAGAGTGGCCCAGCCAGACCAGAGTGAGAGAAAAGGGCTGAAAGGCCAGGGCAGGCCTGGCAGTGGAGAGCCCAAGGGCATGGCCTCTCAAAATGTGTCTGAGAAATCTTAGCCCAGCAGGAAGGCAAGGTAGACTCAGTTCAGCCAGGCGTGCCCTGGCGGCTGATAAAATACTGCTGCTGTCAACCCCTTATCCTAAGAGATGGAGGAGGGTGGGACTCCCAGGGAATCCAAGCACACTCCTTTCAACACAACTCAGCACCTCAAAAACGATTTGAGGGCCTGAGCCCAGCCAAGAAGTGACCTGAGCCTCCCACCCCACTGCCTTTTTTGGGCAGAGCAAACCAGCCACAGAAAACAGAGACTCTGGTGTGGCTGCAGGGACGGGCTTCGCCTGTGAAGAAGAGTGCCACCCAGTTCCCCCCTCCATGACAGTGGCAGCCAGTGAGAGAATTCAAGTTCCAGAGAAAGGAGCACTGAGCCCCCTCACTGAAGACAGGAAGTGGTTCAACAAGTACTGAGGTGGTGGGTACAGGGGTTTGAGCTGTAAAAGCACATGACTTGCCAGTCCCAAGCTTCCCTCTTGGTTCTGCTACTTAAAGCCTCATGACCTTGAACTAGTTCCATAATCCCTCTCATCTGTAAAAGGGACTCATCCCTTTTGGCAGGGTTGTTGAGAATTCAATGCTGACATGTTGGCACAGGGCCTGGCTATGGAGAAGGCTTGATAAACAGTGACACCTTTGACAGTAATGAGGCCCTTGAACTTCTGCCACAGAAGAGAAAGTTGCCAACACTGCACAAGGTCTGCCTTTGCTTGAGAATCCTGATTTTGTGTACATAGAACACAGGGCTGGGCAAAAGCACAGTCCCAGGGGTCCCTCAATTCAGAACTCAGAGTCCTAAAAGGTGATCATGGATGGTCAGCCTGTGTGAGCTGAGGGTCATGACCTGCAGGTTGCGGGGCACAGGTTGACATCACAGCCCACAGAGTACTTATCCTTGATACTCATCTGCATTATGGAACTAGTTCAAGGTCATGAGGCTTTAAGTAGCAGAACCAAGAGGGAAGCTTGGGACTGGCCACAGTCCCAAGAGATGAGATGGCCACACATGAAGGTGTCATATCAGACTACATATAGGGAATCCTTCTGTGTCTTCTCAAAGTCCTAACTCACAACAGAGGCACAGTCTAGAGACTCCAGTTTATATTTAGGATTAGGGCTCTTTTATTAAAGTCTATAACCTGGGGCCAGAATGGGCAAAATCCGGTGAACCCCAGCTGGGTGTGCATCACATGACTCAGTGCCAGCAAGTATTAATGACAGTTTGCTAGGAACACACCACAAAAGTCAGGATCAAATATAGCTCTTCCTGGAAAGGAACACACCCGCTGAGTGAGGAAGTAAGATATGAACATAAAAGAAGCTGGGGGACAAAAAGGGCATTAATACTGGACGACTGGACACCACCTGAGAACATGGGAGCTCACAGGTGGAAGAGCCCCCGACACAAGGAAAATCAGAAAAGGCCATTCTACAACATAAAAAGTTCCAAAGATTACAACTGGAACAACCTACCTATTTGGAAGCTTGCCTATTCTAAAATGTGACTTGGAAATAGCATGCAAATGAGACTCAAATGTCACTCCACATGACACAAAGGAAGCATGCCATCAATGAAAAGACATAGGTGAGCTAGCTGCGACAGTCTCTGTCAACCTTCACACTTGCTCTGGCCTACAGGGTCCAGGGTCAAGCCCCAGGAAAAGGCAGGTTACGATGCTGCCTCTCAGCCAGAAAAAAATATCCCTTCCCTAAGACAGATTCAAGACCTTTCATCTGAGGACTCCAGCAAAGCTCAGCAAACAATCTAATGAATATTAAGTGGGCTCCCTGAGTGTGTGGGTGCCAGGGGTCTCTGGGCATGGATGGGGTACAGGTGTTCTGATCTTCAGAGCAGACATATCTTCCACCCTAAATTCACAAACCAGGCCTCAGGCTTTCAAAGCAATTCTGCATGAGCTCTGGGGAGAGTTGCTAGTTACTGCCAGGGATTGATCACCCCTTGAGTTGGAGGGAAAGGTCTGTAGGTCTGAGGGACCTGCACTAGCTTGGGGTCCCCTCATCAGGCAGAAGCACCTGAAAAGGCCAGCTCTGGGGACTTGCCACAACCCAGCCTCCCTGAACTCTGAGAGCCCAAGTCACCCTTCATCTCTGGGATCAGTATTCCAGGCTCAATAGTCACTTTTTCATCTAGAGGATATATCCTGACCCACCGGTCATCTCTCCAAAGCACATGAAGGATAGCCAGGAAACCTTTCCCCCAAGTTTAAGAGATCTATTTAGGAAAATGTACAAAGTGTCCTAGTGTCTACAACCAGCTTGTACCACTCATGCCTGGGAAACTTAACATTCTGAAATGACCGGAGAGCTGCCCCAGCACACTCCCCCACATCATAGCACGGTAGGTGCTATGGGGTCACTCCCCTTTGCTGTGGGCGGGGGCAGCAGATCTCAATGGTGCGGAGGCCTTGGAAGAGCTCACTTCCCTCTGAGCCCGTGGGCTTCATGTGAACTGACAGGGCCAGCACCTTGATCAAAACAGTCTGAAGCCACACGGACCTCCCCTTGCTGCCCCCACCACCACCCCCTCGGCTCTCCTGCACAGACTCAACACAATGACCACACTCCACCCCTGATGGCACAGGACCATGACCGGACGGACCAAGGGCCAGCTACCCGAGACCTGCCAAACGCCTGCCTCCAAGAAACACCACCTGTAAGAATGCCTTGATTTAAAAACCCACTTCCCCCTACTCTTAAAAAATAAAGGAGTCCTCTTTCAATTTCTCAGTGAGGTATAAGAGTGGAATTCCACCTGTGGCAAGAAGCCACATCTCTGTGGGCACACCGATGAGACCGATGCTTTAAACTACTGCAAACACTTACATCAAGGAATAAATGGACTTTTTCCCTAGAGCATCAATATCCCAATGATGAAAACCATTTGCATCCTGATCAACACCAAATCAGAACACACTAAAAATCCTTGACATGTCTCACCCTATAACTGCTCTCCAAGTTGGTCTTAGAAGTAGTTTTAATTTCAGACGCATCACTAAATAATGAAGGAAAAAACACTCTTCCCAGGGTCATCCTCCAACATGCACACACATGTGAGAATATACAAGCATGATCTTGGGATTTAGAGAGGCTGCTGCAGTCAGTTTTGCTTTCTTGGACCTTGATCCAGGTGATGCTCCCTGGTCTGATCCCTGGTGTCAGGTGTGCTGCCCGCCCACTCAATGCCCTGAGTGACACCTGCCAAACACAGGGATCCAGCTTGTGTAAGAGAGCCTGAGCCACTTCATCCCAGGTGTCACTGATCCTGGGAACTCCTGTCAGCCTCAAACCCCGGGAGGACAAGGTAAAATGATCCCCAAAGAGAGTTACGAAAACAGAGGGAATACTGAGATATCAGACACTGAATACAAAACGGCGTGAGTTGAGCTGCCCACTTTCCATGCAACCCTCCACTGCGTTCACTTTAACCCCCTTTCCTGACTTTAAGGTCCACCCTCATTTGTCCTTTCCTTGGGAACAAATCTCCAGGAAACCTCTCCACTGCAGTCCCTACGGCACCACAGTTGCCATACGACTCTCTTTGTCCCAGTCGCCACTCCTAGGGATTTGTTCAACGTAGGAAGTCTCTTGGCAAGAGCCCTCGGATTTAGCACTTGCCTTGAAGTTCTAAGACTCAGATCTTTGTTCCAGATGTGCCACCTAATATGGAAATGACCTTGGGGAATCCGTGGGATCATTCTCAGCCTTCATTTCTTTCTTATCCATTTTGAGGATCCCATGAGAGACTGTACACAGAGGAGTGTTTACTGACCTGAATTTCATTCAGAGAGGAAAAGGCCACCTTTATTTCCCCAGGTGGGCCCTCAAGGCAGCATATGCGACATGAGCTAGGCCCTGCATGGTCACTCATGCCCATTGCCGCCCACAGTTCATGGGAACCCCCCTTGCTGCTGAAGCCCACATTTGGGAGCTCCTCCGGCCTGGCTGCGGGGTCCCTCACTCCATCCTAGTATAGACAGGGCCCTTCCTGTGCCTCTTCACACATGAAAACATCTGAGGCTGGTCCCCACCTCCATTCCCATATGTCCTGCCTCCCCAAAAGACCTCAACAATCTGGGAAATTCTTCTTCCTCCACCTGCTGTCCTGCCCTTGGCACATGTGCACAAAATAGAGATGGCAAAACACTGACCCTCATGAAGAGCAGACCCAGGAGGCTGCTTTGCCCACAGGGACCACACAAAAACTCCACCATGGGGAGTTTAGATCCCCGTCTTCATCACAGGGTGTAATGGAAAATAGCTCAGGATTGAAAGCCAGGACTCCTGCCCTTAGCTTTTCTGTGAGGCCCTGAGCAGGTAACTGGATCTCTCTTGACTCACCACCTCATCCACTTAATATCACTGGGTCCCATGCAGAAGCAATACAGCAATGTCCAGGAAAGCCTTTGCAAATGATGGCGTGCTGTGCAAATGACAGGTGCCTCCAAGACCACCCCAACAGATACACCCTGAGCTGCCTTGGGACTTGACATAACATCAATATTTTTAACTGAAAATTTTCTCTCACTGTAAAATTACAAAGATTTTCTAAAAAGAATAAAGCAAACCCCCCAAGTCTACCACACCAGGTACTTTCCTTTAAGACTCTGCTGCTGTTTGGCACTATTCTATTTCAGTTGTTCATGAAATAAGTGTTTGTTGACTACTACTAAGTTCCAGGCACTGCAGATTCAGCAAGAGTCAACAAGAAAACCCAACACGTTCTTGTTCTCCCGCTCCAAGGGTAGAGAGAGACAAACTGATGCCCAATGTGTCCGATGCTGGTGAGGGCTCTGAAAATTAAAGCAGAGTAAGAGGAGATGCTATTTCATTCAAGGGGGTCAAGGAAGGCCTTCTCTGAGGTGACAGTGGAGCACAGTCCTGAATGAAGTCGGGGTGAACTCTGGAGGTGTGGGGGGAAGAGCAGGCAGGCAGTGGGGGCAGCACAAAGGCCCCAGGGCAGAGCTGATGGAGATTGGGGAGACATCAGAGGCATGCTGGACACTGGGGGCAGAGGACAGCTAACAGCAAGGAGGGCTTTACAGCATCTAGAAAGGACTTTGGACTGGACTTTACTCTGAGTGGAGTAAAATGTCATCAGAAAGTTCTGAGCAGAGACACAATTTCCTTTTCTAATTACTCTTGCTAGGATATAAGAATGCAACTGATTTTTGTATACTGGCCACATATCCTATACCCTTTGTAAATTCCCTTATTCATTCTAGTAGCAATTCTATCAATTAGTTGGAATTATGTCTTCTGCAAATAAAAATCATTTCATTCCTTTCTTTCTAGCCCTTATGCCTTTCATTTCTTTTTGTTGTTTAGAATGATTTTAGCTCTGGATTTCTGAAAGATGAACTTGAATAGGGTATGGAATTTTTTCCTCCTATTCTTAGATTATGGGGAGTTTTTCATCATAAATAAGCTGTTGGTTCTGTCTAACGCTTTCTTCATGTACTTTTGCATGTTAAGCCAACCTTGTATTCCTTAGATAAACCCAACTTGGTCATCAGGTATGGTGTGATCCTATTTAAATATTGCTATATTCAATGTAAAAATATTTTGTTGTTTTTTGTCCCTATGCTCATGAGGAATATTGGTCTCTAATTTCTTTTCCATTTTTTAAAATTGTGGTTAAGCCAACTTCATATTTAGGAAGTGTTTCTTCCCCCTCTGAAAGATTTAGTGCAAGCTTGGTGCTACTTTTTTTTTTTTATTAAATCATAGCTGTGTACATTTATGCAATTATGGGGTACAATGTGCTGGTTTTATATACAATTTGAAATACTTTCATCAAACTGGTGCTATTTTTTTTTTTTAATGTTTTCTAAAATTCACTATTGAAGTCATTTTGGCCTAGAGTTTTCTTTGTGGAAAAGTTTTTAATCACAAATTTGATTTTTAAAAATTCCAGTTGGATGTGGTGGCTCATGCCTATAATTCAAGCACTCTAGGAGGCTGAGGTGGGTGGATCGCTTGAGCTCAGGAGTTTGAGACCAGCCCGAGCAAGAAAGAGACCCTGTCTCTAAAAATAGCTGGGCATAGTGGTGGGTACTTTCAGTCCCACTTACTTGGGAGGCTGAGGCAGCAGGATTGCTTAAGTGCAAGAGTCTGAATTCCAACCGAGGGCAACAAAGTGAGACTCTTTTTCAAAAAAAAACCCAGGAAAGCATTTTGCAAATGATGATGTGCCAGGCAAACAATAGGTGCCTCTGTGACCACCCCTACAAGTAAAGTATGTCCTGTGAATTTTTAAAATGCATTTAAAATTTCATTTGAAAATTCATTTAAAAAATAAAATTTAGGGCTATTCATATTTTCACTTTTTCTGTGTCAATTTTATTGGCATTCTTTCAAGGAATTTATCTGTTTCATCTAATTTGTTGAATATATTGACATAAAGTTATTATTAATATCCCATTATTACCCTTTTAATATATATAAGATGTATATATATACATATATATATGAGATAGCAAGTTCCCACTTAACATTGTGGACAGGCTCTTGGAAATGTGACTTTAAGTAAAATGACATATAACAAAACTAATTTTTTTTCTCATCAATGTTACAACATTATTGAAGGAAATGACATTATTCAAGAACCCTGTATACCACTGCATAGTCATAGTTCCAAGAACTTACTGATGATGTTAAGTGAGGACTTATTGTATTGGCAATTTGATTTCTTCTCTTTTTTTTCTTGATTAGTCTTCATAGGGGGTTATAAATTTTATTGATCTTTTCTAAAGAATCAACATCTGTTTTTTGTTTTTTCCCTATTGCTTGTCTGTATTCTCTTGTTTACCCACCCTCTGTACTTTGACATACATTTCATCACTGCATATATTAGAAGCTACACAATAAATTGCTATTATTTGTGCTTTAACCCATCAATTGTTTTTTAAAGAAAATTTTAAATGAGAAAACAAATTCTTTTCTATTTACCATGTTATTTCCTATTTCTGGTACTTTCCTACATATGGTTCCATATTATCAGTACAGTGCCATGGTGTCATAGTTCACAGCAACTTCAAACTCTTGTGCTCAAGCGATCCTCTTGCCTCAGTCTCCCAAACAGCTAGGACTACAGGCACCCCACCACCACCCCACCCAGGTAGTTTTTTAGAGGCGGGATCTCCCTCTTGCTCAGGCTAGTCTTGAACTCCTGAGCTCAGGTGATCCAACTGCCTCGGCCTCCCAGAGTGCTAGGATTATAGTCATAAGCCTCTGAGTCCATTTTTTTTTTTTTTTTTTGAGACAGAGCCTCAAGCTGTCACCTTGGATAGAGTGCTATGGCATCACAGCTTACAGCAACCTCCAATTCCTGGGGCTCAAGCCCAGGAGGTGCCTCCACCTCCCAACTAGCTGGGACTACAGGCGCCTGCCACAATGCCCAGCTATTTTTTGGTTGCAGCCGTCATTGTTGTTTGGTGGGCCCGGGCTCGAGACAAATCTGCCAGCTCAGGTGTACGTGGTTGGCACTTGAGCCACAGGCGCCAAGCCATTATGGTTTGTTTTGTTTTGTTGTAGTTTTTGGTTGGGGCCGGGTTTGAACCCACCACCTCTGGTATATGGGGCTGGCGCCTTACTCCTTGAGCCCCAGGCTCCACCCTGAGTCCACATTTATTTTTAAAAGATTTTTTTTTCCCAGAACTTTAAAGGTGCTATCCAATTATCTCTGGTTTGCATAGTTTCTGATGAGAAGTCAAAGTCGTCCTCATTTTTGTTCCCCTTTGTGTGCCTTCTTTCCTCTGACTACTTTAATATTTTGTTTTTATCCCTGGTTTTCAGCGATTCTGATGTGCCTAGGTGTGGTTTCCTTTGAGTTTACCTGGCTTGGGTTCCCTTGGAATTCTAAAATCTTTAGGATGAGTTGTTTTTTTTTTAATCAAAGTTGGGGGAAATTTCCTCAATATTTTCTGCCCCAATTTTTCTCTTGTCTTCTAGAAGTCCAATTATACATGTTAGACTACTTGACATTATCTCGCAGATGTTAGTGTTCATTTATTTTCAATGTTTCTTCACTCTGTAATTCAATTTGAATGGTTTCTACTGATATGTCTTCAAGTTCACTGATTTTTTTTTTTTTTTTTTTTTTTTTTTTTGGCCAGTGTCCAAACTGCTCTTAGATCAATCTAGTGAATTTTTCATTTCGGATATTCTATTTTCCAGTTCTGGAATTTCCATTTCTCTGCTGAAATTCCTATCTGTTCACTCATTATGTTTGTATGAGTTGAGATCTATCGATCTTTTTCTGATTGTTATGGATCACACTGTCCCACATGTCTCGTGATTTTTTATTGTATGCTGGATATTACAGATAATACCTTGTTCAAAGAGTATTGAGTTTTATTCTGGCAATTAGTTAATTAGCACAGCATCTCTTTTTTTTTTTTTTTTTTTGAGACAGAGCCTCAAGCCATCACCCTGGATAGAGGGCCGTGGCATCACAGCTCACAGCAACCTCCAATTCCTGGGCTCAAGCGAGTCTCTGCCTCTGCCTCCCAAGTAGCTGGGACTACAGG
>CAUYRH010076100.1:0-15769 GCA_963574655.1 Perodicticus potto | reverse complement strand
GGATATTGCAAAGGCAGAACTAGATAAGATTGTGGTTGAAAGTTTGAAATTCAACTCCTAAGGCTCCCACAGAGGATTGATCATTAGAAACTTTTTAAAGAAGCAGCTATCACACCTACGATGCATCTTACAAGGTACATGCGAAATTTACTAGATGTAGAATATAAATGTCTTAACACAATAACTAAGAAAATGCCATGAAGGCTATGTTAACCAGTTTGATGAAAACATTTCAAATTGTATATAAAACCAGCACATTGTACCCTATGATTGCATTAATGTGCACAGCTATGATTTAATAATAATAGTAAAAAAAAAAACAAAGCAGCTAGTCAACACGGCATGATGAACCAATGCCCTGTTAATATCTTGAAGACTTTCCAAAAGAGAACTTAGTTAAGAATACTATGGAGTCAGCTTAGAAAAGACCCTGGGTGAACCAATCCATGAGTAGATAAGGAAAATGAGACTTTCCACAAGGTAGTGGGCACTTCCCCAAATACATAAACAAGAGTTAAGAGATGCATAAACATTAGAAGTAGGAGGGGCAAAGCTAGGAATTGAACAATACACACCAAGGGAAAGTTGTAAGGGTTCTGCCTCCTTTCCCAGGAAGAGACCTACCCCTGCCCCTCAGGTATGTTCTCTCTGTTCATAAACAGAAGTGTGTTCTACCTGCTTACAAAACATTAACCTTTTCTGTTAAATTGCTGCTGCTGCAGCCGCTACTGTTTTCACAATGGCTCTGCTGCAGCTGCTTGGCTTCCTCTTTCAGATTCTGGAGGCCACTTGCTAGAGACACCCAGAGAAAGCCCAAACCGGGCTGGCGTCTTCATAACCCCCTGACAAGAAACAATACTTCCTATATTTGTTCTAACTTTCTCCCTGCAATCCTGAAGTGCTTATAAACATTAAGCCTCCCCCAGTTAAGGAGCATTTGCTAAACTCTCTAGGGAGAGAGGAAAACACTCACCCCGTCAAACACATCTACTGAGGTCACGATAGAACCAATGAGAAGGCAAATCAGAATGTGGGGCCCTCTCCCCACATCCGTGGCACACAGAAAACGATGTGTGGAGGTCACTTGGGCCATTTCTCTGGCAACGCACTCAGGGGATTTTCCTGTATTTATTTTCCAGCGCTTTGCCAAATCTGGCCTTAACTATCCCAAGGGATAGCATGTCCTTTCATTTTCCTTCTTTCTAACTTGGGTAATTATGCCAGTATCCCAGAGCTCTGGCTGCCAGGAAAAGTTTGTCATTGAGAAATATAACTTCCAGATCTCTTGTCATCATTTCTAATTTTACTCTTCCTGCAATCATCCCTTTATTCCTTTTTAGTACTGATACTAGTAATAATTAGGATTATTTGGAATAGACCTATCATATATAAAAAAATTCCTTCTCTGCAACAGTTTAAAATGTCTTTGAAAAATCTTTTTGCCTTTTAACAAAAAAGTAGATTTGTTTATCAAAATATTGAAGTGATGTGTGAGAAAGACAATCTGTCATCTGATCTATAGATAGCCATAGAATTTTAAGGACATGTAAAAAAAAGTGTTTCAAAAGGTAAATTTTAACACACATGAAAATTTATACAAATAGGTGGTGCCCATAGCTCAGTGGGTAGGGTCACATACACCAAGGCTGGCAGGTTTCAGCCTGGCCTGGGCCTGCTAAACAACAATGACAACTGCAACCAAAAAATAGCCGGGCGTTGTGGTGGGCGCCTATAGTCCCAGCTCCTCGGAGGCTGAGGAGAATTGCTTAAGCCCAAGAGTTCGAGTTTGCTGTGAGCTGTGACACCATAGCACTCTACCGAGGGTGCTTTGTCCTTACTTTGTCGAGGGTGACAAAGTAAGACTCTGTCTCAAAAAAAAGAAAAAAAAAAATAGAAAAGAAAATTTACACAGACAATTTTTAAATGTAATATTATTACAGGAAAATTTAATTTGCACATGAGATACTTAAAATACATTGTTTTTGATATATCTCATTTATGAATGCATTTTTTAAAATCCAACAATCACCCAAATTTAGATAAGCAATTTGCAAAGCTATAAAATCTAGACCAGCTGTATTCTATTTTTGGAGGAATAAAATGTTTTGACAAGTTCATCTAATTTTTAAAAAATTACAACCATTACATAAAATTTCAGATAAGATTATGTACCTTACTTCAACATTTTTTTAAGTAGTCTTTTTAAGATGGAGAGAGGGTAAAAGTAGAATATAGGTCACTGTATATTTTTCCCTATGAAGTAAACACTTTTAAAAGTTAAACATGACAGAGCCTGACTGGAGGGAAATTTTCAGTCCAAATGCAAAATCAAATAATGATCACTAAAACTGATTTCACTTCATTTTTTCCAAATCCGTCTTATCCTGCATTAGTAAATGAAATCCAGATGTTGGAATGATACAAGATGCATTGTTTGAAGCCCAATAAAGCAGAAGTATGCTTTGTAGTTAGGATACCCATTCATTTGAAAATCAAATCCCTTAGTTTCTTTACAAAATTGTTTTGGTTATATGACCCCTGGGATATAAATAATTCAATATTACCAACAGCCTTCCGAAAAGAAATAAATAAATAATAGACACTACCCAGGTACAGTGGCAACTCAAAACCATAAAGTAACAGTTTCAGAGTGTCAAGTCATTTTTGTTTAAAGGCTAGTAGAATTTATAGTATGGTAAATGTTCTTTGTCACAGAATTAATGGAATGACAAACACACATAATATTCCAGAGGCAAAATGAGATTAGAATGTCTAATTATGTTCATCATTACAGATTAGTAGGATAAATCATTAGTATGACTTAGAAGACTTTTCCAGTTTGATTGCTCATCCAAAAAAAAAAGAATTACAAACTTTTTGAAACGGAAGCCTAGAGACAACCACTGTATTGGCAGTCAGGACACACAAATATTATTTTAGTCCAAGGAAAAATAATCTCAACAACCTTGAGCTAATAAATAATTTCTTTTTCTTGGTTTATGAGCTCATGTGTGACATATTGCTATACTAGTTACCTGTACCTTATTTGTGCCTGTTAATGAAGAGGTAGAAAAAAGTAACCATTTCAAGGCTATCTCTTTCTGAAAGAAACAAGATAGAAAGCATTTTTTTTCATAGATGGGGGTCTCATTGTGTTGCCCAGGCTGGAGTGCAGTGGCTATTTATAGGTAATCATAGCATGTTGCAGTCTCAAATTCCTGAGCTCAAGAGATCCTTCCACTTTAGTCTCCCAAGTGTTAGATGTCAAAAGGTGGAAAGGTGCACAGAACCAGCCTGAGCAGAGTTAACAGCAGAGATTTATTAAGAGTGTCTGTAAGCAGATGGGCTGCCACCAAAATGGAAAAGGGCTGCAGCCTGGAGTTAGGGCAAGGGAGTTCTTTCATATGTGGGTGATTAAGTCCTGTTTGATGAACATTCTAGTGTCCTTCAGGAGGTGATGCATGTGTTGTACAAGAGGTGGTGGGCATGCCAGCCATATTTTGGTAACTCACAATGTGGTGTGGAAGACCAAAGTTCTGCTGGAGGCCTTGTAGAAGGTCTGAGGGTTATCTGCTGTAAATCTTCTACAAGTTGGAAGGAATGTTTCAACAGAACCACAAAAGCAGAGTGAGGTCTCTTCTTTGCTTAGTGAATGTCTACCTCCACCTGAGGTAGAGAAAGACTAACAAATCCTATTTGCTTAAGAATAGTTAGACCCGGCGGCACCTGTGGCTCAAAGGAGTGGAGTGCCGGCCCCATATACCAGAGGTGGCGAGTTCAAACCCAGCCCCGGCCACAAACTGCTAAAAAAAAAAAAAAGAATAGTTAAACTCATAGGAGGTAGGGGAAGACTAACAAGTCCTATTCTCTTTTTACTTAACGAGTAACCTCCTGGAGGTAGGAACTCAATGAGTGTTATTCCCAGAGGTAGAAAAAGACTAACACCAAGGTGTTGGGACTACAGGTGCATGCCACCTGCCTGGCTTAGGAAGAAAGTATTCTTATTATCAAATATGAAGTTATCATGTATAATAAATATAAACTACATTTTTCAGATGAATGTCAAAGATAACATGTAACATGTGTAATATATAAAAGATACATGAGGAAAGATGAATAAAAACCACTTTTAACAAATATACTGACTTTTAAAATCTGTAGGTGTACACATTTGCACTGAAGCGTTTATTCACATTGTGTTAGTCCCCTTGTAACAAAAGATACATTTTTGCAACATGGGTAATGAAGGTTAGAGGGCCAGCTTACGAATTTGCAAAAAACCCCCAACCTGCTACCCTCAGTATATGGGGTGGCACCTGTGGCTCAGCAAGTAGGGCGCTGGCCCCATATACTGAGGGTAGCAGGTTCAAACCCGGCCTTGGCTGAACTGCAAAACAAAAAAATTGCCAGGCATTGTGGTGAGCGCCTATAGTCCCAGGTACTCGGGAGGCTGAGGCAAGAGAATCATCTAAGCCCAAAAGCTCGAGGTTGCTGTGAGCTGTCTGACGCCACGGCACTCTACCGAGGCCGTAGAGTGAGACTCTGTCTCTACAAAAAAAAAAAAAAAAAAACTCCAGAGAAGCAACCAGAAATTGGCTCTGTACTCTAAAAATTAAACCCTTTGGCATTATTCTTTAACCAACAAGGCCATTTGACTCACACAATACAGGTAGTACAGATACAGTAAGACAGGCGTCCTCAAACTTTTTAAACTGGGGGCCAATTCACTGTCCCTCAGACTGTTGGAGGGCCAGAATATAGTTTAAAAAAAAAACTATGAACAAATTCCTATGCACACTGCACATACCTTATTTGGAAGTAAAAAACAAAATGGGAACAAATACAATTCACACCAACTCAAGTGGCCTGCGGGCTGTAGTTTGAGGACCCCTGCAGTAAGATCATTCACTCCATTTAATCATTTTAAAGAAAACAATTGAGTTTAATTTATATTTTCTGACAAACCTAAGAAAATTTAAACGTGAAGTCAATATGTTAGATCCTATACACAAACTCTTTGGTCCCTACCTTGGAAGTGTTTAAGATCTACAGCAAGATTTGCAAACTATGGCCCAGGGGCTGCATGGTCTTTGTGGAAACTATTCCTGCGGACTTAGTGTAAAAGCTGCCAAAGGCATTATGTGAATAAATGGGCATGAATGTGTTGCATTAAACTTTATATCCAAAGCAGGTAACAGTTGTGTTTGGCCCATGGACTAAGATTTGCTGACCCCCTCACTCCTTAGACCAAAGAAAAAATTAGTGAAACTAATTTTTTTGTTTGTTTGTTTTGAGATAGAGTCTCACTTTGTCACCCTGGGTAGAGTGGCTTCGCATCAAAGCTCACAGCAACCTCAAACTCTTGGGCTCAAGCAATCCACCTACCTCAGCCTCCCAGAGTGCTAGGATTATAGGCCTGAGCCACCATGCCCAACTTAGAACTAAATAATTTTTTTTTAATGATTGTGTTTTGAAATTCTTTTTCTGGATGTTAGGGCATACCTTTTAGCAGAACAAAACTCCCACAGAAAATTACTAGAAAATTCAGATAAGTGTTTTTTGTTTGTTTTTGTCTTTTTTTTTTTGAGACAGAGTGTCACTATGTTGCCCTCAATAGAGTGCCGTAGCATCACAGCTCACAGCAACCTTGCCTTAACCAATTCTCTTGCCTCAGCCTCCCAAGTAGCTGGGACTACAGGTGTCTACCAACGCCCAGCTATTTTTTTTGTTGTAGTTGTCATTGTTGTTTGGCAGGCCTGGGCTGTGTTTGAACTTACCAGCTCCGGTGTATGTGGCTGGCGTCCTAGCTGCTGAGCTACAGGCACAGAGGCATGTCTTTTTGTTTTTTTTTATTTATTTCCTTAACATCAGAAGTGGTGAACCAACTAGGACTAGGGGATGCAAAAATTATAGTGAAGGACAAGAGGCTGAGAATGTGGGCTTTGCCTTGAGAAAGGACCGCTGCCAGGTGCAAAGCGATCAGCGAACAGTGGCCATTCTGTGGTCCTAGAGCAGTGGTTCTCAGCCAAGAGTAACTCTGTTTCCTGGGGACATTTGACAATGTCTGAGAACATTTGGGAACATTTTTTATGTCATAGCGTGGAGTATTCCTACTTGGTTTTCATGAGTTGAGATCAGGGATGCTGCCAAACATCCTACAGTGCACACATGAAAAGACAAAGCATCTGGGCCAAAATGTCAATGGCACGATGCTTGAAAAACCGTGAGCTAGACAGAGACAACTGGAAACTTAGAAACAACAAACACCCCCTGCCCCCAAGTGAATACCATTCTTATTCCTTACTTGGGCTCAGACATTTGCTACAAATCATTTCTTTCATTCTTCCAGTGGCAGTGTGAAATTTTTCTGTCCCCATTAAATTCTACACATGAAGTGTCCTGAATCATCTTCACTTTTCTGGTTCCAATCACACCCCTCCCCCCATTCATTCTCAGCAAAACATCTTATCACTTACCTTATGATTGAGTTAAAACTATCCTACAAATGTATTATTTTCTTCCTTTCCACATAATATCACTCATTTTTTTCCTTTTTTAAGAAATGCTCTCTTCTTTGCCAAGCAAATGCCTTGTCAGTTCTTCTTTCCCCCATTCCGAAGAGAAAAAGAAAATCCCTTTGTTTTTTAACCCCACCTTTTAGGATTATTCTCCCATTTTTATCCTTCCTTTTGTTGCCAAAGTTTTAAAAGAGAATTCAACACGCAATGCATCTACTTTATTATAATATTTCAGCATCCGTTTCAGTGACTCTCTGTATGTAAACTCCTTCTCAGCCAAATCTCAACTGTAAAACAAAGGATCTTTCCTCAGGTATAATGCCTAACCTTATTGTAAACTTCTTCTGACCGTCTTTGACACTTACCAACCTGATGCTTTTATCTTTTCTGCTGTCCCTTCACATCCCACCCGCTAAACATGCCCCACAAGGTTTTAAAGCTCCATATGCAAACTGTGTCTAAGCTTTTCAAACCCGCTCCTCAATTCTGGGCTTGATGGTGTTTCAACAGTTTCAAAAACTGGTTTGCCAGCTGCTCCACGTCAGGTCCGTCGATAGAGGGCGCTGGAGGGAACCTGCACAGCCCGCGAAGTGAGAAGGGACGCGGTCCCCCCTGCGCCTGTTTCCAAGCGCAGTTAGTCCCCTCCCGTGGCAGCTGCTGGTTCCCGTTGGTAGCTCTGCCCACGCGTGCAGACCCAATCTCATCACGCCCCCTCGGAGACGCCAGCACCGCTGAGCAGCATCCGCTCCTTGAAGGTGGCCCCAGGAAGTCCCACGTTCAAATTTCCAAGTTTTACTAATCCCACCTCCTTTCTTTTGTTCCCCCAGACCTCTGGGGTCGGGCTGGAGGAGCTGCTTCCTTCATGTTCCTATTTACTTTTCAATTATTTAATCATACAGTAATAGAATAGACAGCATTACAGTCATCATCATCTCACACATTCAACAGGATAATACATAACTTGCTTTTATCTTAGAACACTTTGGGCTTTTCCTCTAGCTGACATGAAGGATATAATGGAAATTTGGTAATTTAGTATATTGATGTTAATTACGGATAATCTAATATTGTCCTCTGTGTCTAGACCCACCTGAAATCTTTTCATACTAATAGATGTGTCCCTATGTCATATGATGTCAAAGTTTAGAAGAATATGTTAAGATTTAGCCTCTAAGGCAGCAGTTCTCAACCAGTTCGTGACCCACAGGAACTGTATTAAAGGGTTGCAGCATTAGGAAGGTTGAGAACCACCTCTCTAAGGCTCATTTGGAAGCCAGGTTCCAATGTCTCCACATAATTCCTCCTCCACTTGTCATGGGGTGTGGGTAGTTGGGGTGTGAGGCATGGGGGGACCTAAAACTTGAAGAAGTTTGAATGTTTGAATGACAAGAGGGGCTTTAGTGACATATATAAGTCTTGAGGAAAGAGGGGTTTTAGTAACATATATAAGTCTTGAGGAAATGAGCACCTTTGGGCTAAACTAAGGATATCTATAACCTTTGTCTCAGATGCAGTAGGCATTATGCTATAATTAAATCTAATATTTGCTCATTTTATCCCCAAGTGCCTCAGGAAACATGACTACTCAAAGGAAGGTTCTAGGTGTGCTAACATCATAGGGGAACTGGTTCTATGTTGAGGCTTCTACAAAGGGAGTGGAGACTGGAAAGTCCTGAGTCTGACTCCGACTCGCCCCGATGGTTCTGTGCCGTCAGGCCCACAGGCTGCGAAGGCACAGAAAGGCTATAAACACTGAAATCTGCCACCAAAATTAAAGAAAAAAGCAGCAGTCTAACAGAGTTTCCAGGCCAGATAACCATATTGGGAAATTATGAGGGGGCAACATGCATTAAAGTGTTGAAAGTGTTCTTAGTCTAATTTTCTAAGTCTAATTATTTTCTTATCAAGATTCTATCTCATGATAAATAACAGCAAAAGTCTTAAATGAGAAATGTCTAGTAGGCTTGTTTTCAGGGCAGCAAGGAAGTGGGAGTTGGAGAGATTTTATCTTCTCTGTTCCACAACCAGACTTATCAAAGGCCAGCAAGATTAGAGATGATGGTAACCCCATTAATGAGAATTAAAAAGAAGACTAAAGGCCTCAGACCTGTACAACAGGGAAGAAATAAAGAGCACCAGCCTAGCATGAAGAACTGACCCTGTAAGAAAACGAAAAGAACTGGGCAGCTCCCCTAGCTCAGTGGGTAAGGCACCAGCTACACCAAGGTTGGTGGGTTTGAACCCAGCCTGGACCTGCCAAACAGCAATGACAACTACAACCAAAAAATAGCCAGGCATTGTGGTGGGCTCCTGTAGTTCCAGCTACTTGGGAGGCTGAGGCAAAAGAATCACTTAAGCCCAAGAATTTGAGGTTGCTGTGAGTTGTGACGCAATGGCACTCTACTGAGGGCAACATAGTGAGACTCTGTCTCAGCAAAAAAAAAGAAAAGAACTGACTCTGAGAACTTAGGAAAACCCTGTGGTTTTCAATAACATGGATGTAGAAAGTCAACAACATGGAAATAGAAAGTGTAAGTAAAGCCAGAGGAATGCAAGCTAAAGAAATGACCCCAATTTCTTGACTCCCGCAATGTTACTGTCACTCTTTCTATCAAAATTATTTTCTGTAAAGATAGACAAAAATACCCTCAAAAAAGCCATTCACTTTCCTTATCTAAATAAAAATAGTCAAAATGTATATTAGTTATAATGGTCAAAGCTGTTCAAATAAATCTAGAAAAATCTACATGACTCAGTATGAAAGCACTCTACTCAACTGGAAATTAACTACAAACTTAAATTTGCAGGGAATTTCAGAGCTTTTAACTAATTCTCATGTTATGCTGATCTATGAAGAAATTTTAAATTTTAGTAATTTTACAGATCACTTTAAAGAGTTGAGTTAAAAAGAAATCTATCCTGTTTCGATGAACCATATGCTCTATGTAGTTCTTTACTGGCAAATCCAGAGATTTTTTTCATCAAAGGCTTCTACTGACAAATGTAATCCAGTCTACTGCTATCTTACATTGCCTTGCCTGGCCTTCAAAACTATCATTTACCTATCCTGTATGCAATATGCACAGCTATCTCCTTTGTCCTGTCCTCAATTTAATACAATTGCTATTTTATAAATATTTCTTGGGGAATTGGGTTTCTGTTTCTATGACTGGATATGCATTACTATTATTAATTATATTATCAAACCCTGAAATGAAGAATTTTTCTACATTTAATGTTTCTGTTTTTTTTTTTTTTTTTTCTTTGAGACAGAGCCTCAAGCTGTCACCCTGGATAGAGTGCCGTGGCATCACAGCTCACAGCAACCTCCAATTCCTGGGCTCAAGCGAGCCCCCTGCCTCTGGCTCCCAAGTATCTGGGACTACAGGCACCCGCCACAACGCCCGACCATTTTTTGGTTGCAGCCACCATTGTTGTTTGGCAGGCCTGGGTTGGATTCGAACCCGCCAGCTCAGGTGTACGTGGCTGGTGCTTTAGCCCGTTGAGCCACAGGCGCCGAGCCCATTTAGTGTTTCTTTTGAGTTGCTTTGTTGAGTTACTCGGAGCCTTCAATGAAGAAAACCAAAGAATAAGTGCTTACCTGTATTTTGTTCCTTTAATGATTGGGAAAAGGGTTATGGTGTGTATGGATAACTGAATTTCAGACTGCCTTGAGTTTAATACTCTATCTCATATAAATAGCTTGATTATATATTTGTTAATAAGTAATTCTGGAGCCAAGATTTTTTAAATCATAAAAAATAGAAGTCTATATTTGGGTTATACTTATAAAGAATACATTTATGAATAAAAAGCTTCTATAGCTTTTTTAAAAACAAAGAAATTTCATATTCTTTACTGAAAACACCGTAAAAATAACAGGAGAATGTCCATTATTTCTACTCAATTGAAGGTTCTCTGTATCTTCTTCTTCACACCAAAAACAGAGTAAGAAAACATACTATTTTTTAGAATATATGTTTTTCTAATACTCAGTAATCTGCAGTGATTTCTATGTATTCCGAGATAAACCAATGCTTAGCATGAAGCTTCGCTATAAAGAAGGCCTTGATTACCCTGCATTATGTTTTATAAGCCTCCCTGATAATCTAGCAGTATCTCAGAACCAGATATGTGCTAACTCTAAGTACAAGAAGATACTGCATTATTTGATTCAAAAAATAAAAATATTTTTGATTAAGAGCCAACCACGTATTCAACCCTCTTAGAAGACACAGTAACTATAAACAGTTCATTTCACCTGGTATGTGCCTTGCACATAGTGATAGGTGCAGGGATAAAGGTAAGAAAGACACATATGGCCCCCACCCTCAAATGACTCACTGGCTAGTTGTCGGACCAGGTATAAATACAAATTACAACACAAAATTTGACATGTGCTAGAACAGAGTTAAATTCACCATGTTAGGATATCTCAGAAAAGAAACAAAATTTCTGAGAGTGGTAATGAGAAGACTGTTTAAGGAACTACTCATCACTGCCAAGAGAAGAAATTATATTTGAGCTGGACTTTGAAGACAGAGAGAAAAAGCAACAGAAAGAGAGTGAGCAGGGCTGGGCGTGGTGGCTCACGCCTTGAAACCCAGCACTTGGGAGGCCAAGGTGGATGAATTGCCTGAGCTTACGGATTTGAGACCAGCCTGAGCCAGAGCAAAACCTTCTCTCTAAAAATAGCCAGGCGTTGTGGCAGCACCTGTAGTCTGAGCTACTTGGGACGCTGAGGCAAGAGGATTGCTTGAGCCCAAGAATTTGAGGTTCCTGTGAGCTATGACGCCACAGCACTCTGCTGAGGGTGAGAAAGTGAGACTCTGTCTCAAAAAAAAAAAACAAAAAACAAAGAGAGAGAGTGTGCAAGCATTATCTGTGTGGTGCTTGCACAAATGTATTCCCATGAAAGTAATCACCAAGCCTTAAGATTGGTGAACTTTATTTACTATATATAAGTTGTATATTTAAAGAGACAAATCAGTAATACAAATAGTAGAAATGATATAGACAAAACAATTATTTTCATGAATTTTCACTTACTTTAATCAGTTTCTTAGCCATGTACATCTTCAACATCATGTTGCTGGTATTTTCCTAAAGAATGTTTTCTTTAACTATAATCTTAGTGTTTTGTTTGTGTTTCATAAAATTGCCTGCAATACTTAAAAGTGGCACTTTTACAGCTAATATATTTAAAATTGTTGACACCTTCAATCGGTTCTTCTAACCATACCATATTTGATAAGAAAATATCCTCTTTATAGTTGTGAGGCATTTTCTCAGATAAAAAAATTATTATTTATTAAATTATTATTATTTTTATAATTACATCATTGAAAATTGTATTCACTTTATTACTGTAGAAGATAAATAATTTTATCTTCAATATTGAACTTCTAAACTAAATTTATAACGGTTTTAACAATCGTGTCAGATGTTTAATCTTAACAGAATTAACTTCAAATAGTTTTGATTCCATGATTTATATGGGGAAAATATGGAGCCATTTTGAATTGGCTGTTTTCTAATTGTAGCATCTGATAGGTTGCCATAAAATTCTCCTCATTAAACTATCTGTAAAGCTATTTTGTTAATGGAACCAATACAATAATAGCTATTGCTTTACTTTTCATATGATTACATGAAAACCTAGAATCTAAAATGAGCAAATGAAAATTCACATTTCACAGAATGAATGTTGTGTGGCTGTACATGTTAAATCATGATCCCTGGCACAATCACCTGAAAATAGTTTCGAAGTAGTGCCTTTGATTATGGCCCATGTCAGATAGGAAATTTTGACATTTTTCTAAGAGATACACCTTCATCATCAGCTTTTTTGAGAAACATAAACTCAATACATAATTTTTTGCTAAATACTTTTGACTTTTGGCTCATTGGTGCCAAAAAATGTTATTGCGATTTTTTCTTAAAAGCATTGACATGGGACTGCAAACTAATACAACCTCTTTGGAAAGAAGTATAGAGAATCCTCAAAGAACTCAAATTTGACCTCCTATTTAACCCCACAATCCCACTTCTAGGCATCTACCCAGAAGAAAAACAAATCGTTACTTCAAAAGGATATTTGCACTAGATTGTTTATCACAGCTCAGTTTACAGTCACCAAGATGTGGAAATGCCCATCAACTGAGGAATGGATTAACAAATTGTGGTATATGCTTACCATGGAATACCATCAGCCGTTAAAAAGATGGTGACTTTGCATCTTTTGCATTAACCTGAATGGAATTGAAACAGATTCTTTTTAGTAACACAAGAATGGAAAAGCAATTATCCAATGTACTCAATACTAACACAAAGTCAGTAGACGACCTAATGCATGATGTGCACATAGGAGAAAAACTCAATTCAAGTTGGGAGGAGAGAGAATGAGGTGGGGGATGGGGTGCTGTCACTGAATGGGCATGGTGTGGGGGTGCTTGGCATACCTTTGAGCACAGGACATAACCACAAGAGGGATTCTACCTAAAAAATTCAATTATTTTGACTTCTGGTTGTTTGTATCCTCACAGTAACCTGAAATTTTAAAATAAGCATTGACAAATGCAAACATTGTAACCTAATTGTTTATACCCTCATATTAATCTGAAATAAAAAAGAAGAAAAAAATAAACACAACTTTAAAGATTTACACCATAAGATACTGGCAAAACTGCTGCAATGAGAGTGTTCATACCATTCCATTCTCTATATAAATTATGGTATCTAGCATCTGTTTTCATTTTTCTTTCTTAATTTTAAAATATTAGAGGGATACAAATGCTTTTGTAATACTTGGGTCAAGCCTTCACCCAAATAAGTGTTCGTTGTACCAGTTAAATAGACAGCCTCTGTTTTCTGTTTGTATTTCATGGATACCTAATCTGTTATTCCTCAAGTTTCCCCATGGCCCTGTTGATTGACAGCCTGGCACCCTGGCAGCTTGTTATAGCTTGAAAGTTGCAGCACAGGCCATGGTGTAATTATCTGGAATGTCAAGTAGACTGTAGTGGTGATACTGTTGACTGTTTTTCCCTCCACTCCCAAGATCAGAAGAACCTAATTGCTCCTAACCACTGGAGTCCAAATGCACATTATTTTATCACCTAAGACTTTGCATACTGTCCTGAACAGGAGGCATTAGCTGTTTTGCATTTAGAAAGACCTGATATAAAAAGATAGGTTGTCCTGCATTGTCTTTAAATAGGTTGAGATAAGAATTCTGTGTCCTGAACTTTAGTCTCATGCTTCTTTGAGTAGAAATTAAACGTATGAATTTCAGGCCCATCAAATTGATCCTGAAATTTTTTTCTTTTTTTTTGGAGACGGCTGGTTATGCCATTTTTTTTTTTTTAATCATAGCTGCGTACATTAGTGCAATCAAGGGGTACAATGTGCTGGTTTCATATACAATCTGAAATGTTATCATCAAACTGTTTAACATACCCTTCGTGGAATTTTCTTAGTTATTGTATGAAGACATTTGTATTCTGCATTTACTAAGTTTCACCTGTACCCTTCTAAGATGCACCATAGGTGTGGCCCCACCAATTACTCTTCCTCCACCGAACTTCCCCCTTCCCCTTCCCCTCCCCTCCCTTGCCCCTTCCCCCATATTCTTGTGCTATAATTGGGTTATAGCCTTCATATGAAAGCTATAAATTAGCTTCATAGTAGGGCTGAGTACATTGGATATTTTTTCTTCCATTCTTGAGATACTTTGCTAAAGTTCTAGCTCCATCCATATAAACATGAAAGAGGTAAAGTCTCCATCTTTCTTTAAGGCTGCATAATATTCCATGGTATACATGTACCACAATTTATTAATCCATTCATGGATCAATGGGCACTTGGGCTTCTTCCATGACTTAGCAATTATGAATTGGGTAGGTAACATGCTTCCAAGTATTGCTCAATTTCCTTCAGATTTTCATATTTCTGAGAGTAAAGTTTCTTGTAATATTCATTAAGGATGTTTTGAATTTCTGAGGGGTCTGCTGTTATTTCATCTTTACCATTTCTGATTGATGAAATTAGAGATTTTACTCTTTTATTCCTGATTAGGTTAGCTAAAGATTTATCTATTTTATTGACCTTTTCAAAAAAAAAACTTTTTGATTTATTGATATGTTGTATAATTCTTTTGTTTTCAATTTCATTTAATTCGGCTCTAATTTTGGTTATTTCTTTTCTTCTGCTCAGTTTGGAGTCAGAATGTTCTTCCTTCTCCAGTTGCTTAAGATGTCCCATTAAGTTGTTAACTTCCTCTCTTTCCGTTTTCTTGAGGAAGGCTTGCAGTGCTATAAATTTCCCTCTAGGACTGCCTTTGCAGTATCCCAGAGGTTCTGATAATTTGTGTCTTCATTGTCATTTTGTTCCAAGAATTTGGTGATTTCCTTCTTAATCTCATCTCTGACCCATCTATCCTTCAGCATAAGGTTATTTAATTTCCATGTTTTTGTCTGAGTATGCAGATTCCTTTTGTTATTGAGTTCAACTTTTATTCCATGATGGTTGGAGAAAATGCAAGGAATAATTTCTACTCTTTTAATTTTTCTGAGGTTAGACTTGTGACCTAAGATGTGGTTGATTTTGGAATATGTTCCATGGGGTGATGAGAAGAATGTGTGTTCAATTTTATTAGGATGAAATGTTCTGTAGATGTCTGTTAAATCCAGATATTGAATGGTTAAGTTTAAATCTAAAATTTCTTTACTTAGTTTCTTTTTGAAGGATCTATCCAGCACTGCTAAAGGAGTATTAAAATCTCCAACTACTATGGAGCTGGAGGAAATCAAGTTACTCATGTCTATTAGAGTTTTTCTTATAAATTGAGGCACATTCTGGTTGGGTGCACAAATGTTAATAATTGAAATCTCATCATATTGAGTAGTACCTTTAACAAATATGAAATGTCCGTCTTTATCCTTCTTTACTTTGGTTGGTTTAAAGCCTATTGTATCTGCAAATAAGATTGTAACGCCTGCTTTTTTTCTGTTTTCCATTTGCCTGGAATATAGATGACCATCCCTTCACCTTGAGTCAAAATTTATCTTTTAAGATGAGATTCTTCTATTCAACAGATATCTGGCCTGAGTTTTTGTATCCAGTCAGCCAACCTGTGCCTCTTTAGAGGACATTTTTAAACCATTCACATTAATTGAGAATATTGATAAGGCTTTCAAAAGTCCAGTGGACATTTTTGATCCTTTCACCACTGTGGAAGTTGGAATTTGATT
>CAUYRH010076098.1:0-13527 GCA_963574655.1 Perodicticus potto | reverse complement strand
GTAACAATGAAAATACATCCTGCATATCAGATATTTACATTACGATTCATAACAGTAGCAAAATTACAGTTATGAAGTAGCAACGAAAATAATTTTATGGTTGGGGGTCACCACAACATGGGGAACTGTTGGTCACGGCATCAGGAAGGTTGAGAACCACTCGTCTAGAGCATTTTAAGGCAACTTATTAAAGGTTTTGGGTCGGTCCTCCCCGACCCCCGCCCACACGGCACAATGGACTTGTGCATTTTCAAGGAGGGCTATTTTATAAAGGGAGTTTATTTGTGGATCAAAGTAGGATAAATAGAGTAGTGCCTACTTCCTCTTCCTCTAGCCCTGCACACTTCATCCATGGGCAGAATTCTGTCACATTCAGGCGTTTACTCCTGGGAATGGACATGTCTGGTGACAATGTGGTTAGACACCATCCCGGACAATGGCTTAGTGTGCTGGATCCTTGCCATGTCTTTAAGCTGGGGAAAGTGGAAGAGGTCAGGTTGCAAAACAGTAGGAGGAAGGATGTGGCAATGATGTTCATCTCAGCCTTGCTCTGACTCACCTTGCAAGGTACCCACCTCCTCCCCAAAGAGGCTATTCCCCAATGTTGTTTCTGCAAAGCAGAGCTGATCTGACATCAGCTTATTTATTCCTAAAATGCACCCAAAGGTACATGGCTTGACTAAGGGTTTAACTGTTTCAGTTTGCTTAGGGAGATAAAAGCTTAACTAACAAAAAGAATAGCATAAAATTATCTCTGACTCATATATTCAAAATAATATAACCTAAGTCAAAATAGACTCTGTATCTTGCTGTGACCGATAACTGCTCTCAGAGGTAAAGACTATATAAAAACACTCAATGTATGAGCCCTATGTAATATTAATTGATTAGGCTCGGCCCCTGTGCCAACCACAGACACCTGAGCTGGCAGGTTCGAATCAGCCCGCCAAACAACAATGACGGCTGCAACCAAAAAATGGCCGGGCGTTGTGATGGACGCCTGTAGTCCCAGCTACTTGGGAGGCAGAGGCAGGAGACTCGCTTGAGCCCAGGAATTGGAGGTTGCTGTGAGCTGTGACGCCATGGCACTCTATCCAAGGAGATAGCTTGAGGCTCTGTCTCAAAAAAAAAAAATTAATTGATTAATTAAATAATTCACTTATTCAATAAATATTTATTGACTGTGTCTCATAGACTAGTCCCTTTGCTGGGCACTAGTGCCATAATGCTGAGTAAAAATCGGTGTGGTCCACTGTTGTCATGAAATTTATAATCTGGTAGGAGAGACAGAAAATCAGATACATAAATGTGAAAACTGTCATCCTTGCTTATATGAGAAGTACATGGTTAAGGGACTGTGTGATGGGTGTACTAGGAAAATCTGATCTGTTAGATGAGCTTTCTGGACGAAGAAGGGGAGGAAGTATGTTCTATACGGCAGAAGTGTGCTGTGCAAAGGTCCTGTGGTAGAAGAGAGTGTGAAATGAGGCCTGTGTGGCTAGGAAGGGAGAACATGGGGCGTGGAGAGAAAGGCAAGGACCAAACATATTAAGGATTGCATCTTTAGTTAGCAAACAATGGACAAGCTTCGAATCATTTTAGACAAAAAAAAAGAACAAAGGTTTATATTTTAAAAAGACCACGGCTGCTGTGTGGTTGGTGACGAGCATAGTTGCAGGCTGGTGAGACAGACATTGCAGAGGTCTGGTGAGATGGGGAGGGGTGGATGAGGACGGTAGGGGTGAAGATGGAGAGAAGCGGGAAGATGTGAGAAATATTTAGGCAGGAAGATCAGGACTTGATTGGGGTGGGACAGGACAAAATGCCTCCTGGGCGTGTGTCTTGCACAACTGGCTGGATCAGCAACTCTGGTGCTGGATCATGTGTGTGAGAAACCAGGAGTTCTGTCTAGACATGCCAAGACAGAGAGAGCTGAGGTAACTCAGATACTCACGAGATACCAGGGGCTCGGCGCCTGTTGCTCAGTGGTTAGGGAGCCGGCCACATGTACCGGGGCTGGTGGCTTCAAACCCGGCCCAGGCCTGCTAAACAAAAATGACAAAAAAAATTTTAAAAAGTAGCCAGGCATTGTGCATTGTGGCAGGCGCCTGTGGTCTCAGCCACTTGGGAGGCTGAGGCAAGAGAATCACTTAAGCCCAAGAATTTGAAGTTGCTGTGAGCTGTGCTGTCACAGCACTCTACCGAGGGTGATATAATGAGGAAAAAGAGATACCAGGGAAGGAGGTCCCTTGGAGAAACAATTGCAAGTCATCATGTTTTATAACCATGAAAGCTAATGTGGTGAAAGAAACAGATGGCTGAGGGACAAATGTGGAGTCGGAGGAGAAGAGGCCTGCAGCCAAGTCTCCAGAAACCCCACCATTCAGGGGTGGGCAGGAGGATCATCTCTTTCCTCTTGCCTGGGAGCAGCTGTGGTGTGAGAAGAGCCCGAGGGTAGACCGGCCGGGAAGCCAAGTGAAGGACGGCTCGAGAGACAGAGTGAGCACGGGGGTCAGGTCTGCTGAAGGTCAGGTGAGATGCTGGCCAACGCAGGCCTGTGAGACTTGGAGAGACAGAGGTTGCTGGACCTTAACCAGAGCAGCTTCGGAAGTTTCATGGCAGAAGAATCCACCTGGGAGTGGATGAGAGGCAGAGCATGGGGAAGGGGAAAGAGATGACAAATTTAGGGATCTTTGGACGAGGCTGGGTGTGCAGAGAGGTAAGGGTCAGGGCCTGAGGGAGCAGGAGAGCTGGGAATAGGCAGAAAAGCTGGCGAGGGAGAGGGTCATCCGTCACGCAGTTCCTGGAAGGTGGGTCCCGAGCCTGTGGCGGGACCAGCCCAGCTGGGAGGAGGGGTGGACGCCACAGCAAGTGAGGACTGCCTGGTTCAGAGGGTGAGGGCTTCCTTCCTACCTGTCAAGTAGGAGGCACAGGCGTCCACCTGGAATGGGTGTTGCAGATTTAAGGAGAGTGATGGTCATTGGAAATGCTGGAGGAAAGTGAGGGAATAAATGGGCAAGGAGGACAGAGGCCAGCTCGTGAGAACGGTGCCCACCAGAAACTGCCTCACGGGCTCGCAGCAGACGCAGGCTGCCCTGGGTGGCTTCTTCCTCCCTCCTTCCAAGGCCGCATAAGCTCCATGATTGTTTCTGAAGTTATCCTCCTCAATTGCCCGAAACGACGTCTGACCTCTCCTCTTCCTTCCATAGACAGTGCTCTTCTGGACCTGTGAGAAATATCCCCACTCGAGAGACTGGCAGGCATTCGGCAAAGCCTTCCTGCGTCTGGTGAGGAAGCTGCACAAGTGTGTGAGGCAGCACTTTCTGAAACACTACTTCGTCCCCAACACCAACCTCCTCCAGTACGCCAGCTCGGGGGAGCTGGACGCAGTGGCCCAGAAGTTGGCCTTCTTCCTGAAGGACTCCCAGGCCAGCCTGCCCTGATGGCTTCCCCAGCCTGGGTGGCTCTTGGACTTTTCATTCTGGCTTGACCTCTGATGGTTCCTCCGTCAGGTTACAGGAGAGGGGCCACACACGGCAGAGAGATTGCATCGCACCAGCGGCGGTTACGGGGGAGGACGCTGTGCCCCACAGGGTCTGACCCGAGCCTCCTCCTGGGACCTGAGCCAGCATCTCAGCTACCTCTCTGAGGGATGGCTCTCCTCAAGCTTCCCTAAGCCACAGATTCCACAATGAGGACAGTTCTGGATTTATTTTCCCTTGCTCAGGCTTTGAGTGCCTGACAGGGGAGGGTGGAAACAGAACCCCTGGAAGCCTACACATTAGCCTGCTTGCCGAGCCCCCAAAAACGGGCTCCCTCCCCTCAGAGCAGGGCTATGAGCCTATAGCACCGTGATGCTGCCTTTTCAAGGGAAGGCCTTGGATCAACATGAAGTCTTCCTGGCTGGTTGAGTAACTGGAGTTTGCTGCCTGGGTCAGCCCATAGCATGCTGTGCCCCCCGCTGCCCTCGGCCTGGTTCTGTCTGCTTCCCTGGTGTTCCCTAACCAGGGAAAAGGAGTCTGATGGTGAGAGGAAGTCCAGCATGACAGGGCACCCCAGCCACAGCCTTCTTTTCCTAGTATTTATGTAGTGAACTCAGTGCTGTGACCTGCACGGAATGACCTGGGTGTGGCTCACCTCGCCATATATTCCTTTACTCACTTCACTCACTCATTTCAGTGGTAAACAGATGTCTCTTCAGCACTTGGAATACAGCAAAGAGCAAGATGGACAAGGTCTTTCCCGGTGGGATGACACCTAATGGTGGAGACAAGAAATGAACAACAGATACATGAACGCCGTGCTACTGCTGGAAGCCGGCGCTCTGAAGGAGGCAGTGTTGAAATACAGTCACAGAAGGACCCACGCAGGATGAAAACGACAACAGCCGAAAGGGGAGGAAGAGTGACCGAGGACAGCCCTGGAGAGCCCAACAGGAGTCAGGTCACCTGGCCTAGTAAAGGAAGAAAGAATCAGTAGTTCATTGTAAGATCAAAAGGGTGACATTTGGCCTCTCTGGAAGCAGAGGGGTACCACAATCTGACTTGCATTCTAAATTAATGTTCTGATAACTGCATCAAGAGGACCTGCTCATGTGAGAGTCAAAGGCACTGCGGTCTGTCAAGTCGCCCTCTGGAGCCAGACAAAGCTACAGCCCCAAGCAGCACAACTGACCAGGAACTCAGGAGGCCCTGGGAGCCCAGTGGTTCCCTCTGGCACCTGCTTAATGCTTCTCAGCTTAAGGGACTCCTTTATTACTTTGGAACATTCCCCCCAAAAAATGTATGACAAAGCGAATTTTCTAAAACATGAACTGGTTTTATTTTGGTGAAAATCCACATTTGGATATGAAAATAATTACTTTTCTGTAACCAAATGGTGGGGCGCCACAGCTGTCATGTAGGAAATCATGGTTTTATTAACAAAACATGGGGGAAAAAACTTTCTAAACACACAATGAACAGACCAGTGTTTTTATTAAACATCAAAAAACATCTAACTCTCATATTCTTGTATCTCAGGAAACATTGTTTTTGAGAAGGTGGTAAATGTAACAGGTTTTTTTCTTTTCATGATGAAAACATCTTAAGCAAATTTTAAAAGAGCTACACAGTCATGAAATGCCAAACGTGACAGTTGATTGTACCACTGATTCAGCGTGTGTGTGTGTGTGTGTGTGTGTGTGCGCGCGTGCGCGCGCAGAGAGGGAGTGACAGGTGCCACAGTCAGATTCCACCAGTTTCTTAACCTTTTTGGCAGGAGATCTACGGTTTTTAGACGAGTTTGAGCTCGTCTGCTGATTCCTGCGCATTCCCAATTCTGGCCAGCAGAGGGCAGAAGGCGACCACATAAAAAAGATCCAGGTCCCACCCATACTTTTCCTCAGAGCCCAGCAGGTGTCTCTCCTCTCAGTCTATCACTTACATCTGGCTTCTCCAAAACAGCAAACTAGGGACAGTAGAGTCTAGCTGCTAATAAGTTGTTGACTGTTCCTGCCATTTCAGCCAAAAATGACAGTCTTAATGTTAAAAGTTCAGATATAAAAAGGGAGGGACAGTCTATCCAGGGGCCTGGAGCATTCAGCTTCATTGTTTCCTTGGACAGACTGCACAGCTCTGAAAAGTCTGATAATATTACTCCTTTATTTAAGCAGCTTTTTCTTTTTATAATTATCCAAAAGAGCTTTTCCATTCATCTGCACTCTTTGAAGCATAAGACTGCTTTTATAGGTGAATGGTGGGCATTCAGCCACTGTTGTGATCTGCTAGCATTTGCGTCTCTGACACTGTGTAACTGCATGGCCTGGCTGAGTTGTTTGACCTTTGTTTTTCTCCAGTTCCTCTCTCCCAAACAAGCATTGTTTTATGATCTGAATTGGGACTAACCCAAATCCAGCATCTCATAATGTAACTATTTCTAAGTTAAACTGAGGCCTTGAGGGTAGGGCCTAAACAAGTCTTCCTGGTACCTTATAAAAAAAGGAGATTAAGCACACAGACACCAGCCTTGTGCATGCACAGGGGGACAGCCATATATAAGCTAAGGAGAGAGGTCTCAGAGACCAAACCTGCCCATACCTTGTGGTCTCCTAGAACTCAGAAATGTAAGAAATGGATTGGGAGCAAGATGGTGGAGCAGAAGAATTGTTCAGCTGAGCGCTTCTAGAATGACTGGGGAAAAAGAAAGAACTCAGACATACCTAACACAGGGACCTTGCCCAGAGTCATAGCTCAGAGAGCACAGTGAGGAGGTTGTGAGCTGGATACAGCCTATGATCTGGAGGAATTGGACAAGTGATTGCAATCGGCTGGGATCCACCCCCTCCACCACCAACACACAAACACACACACAGAGGTCTGACGGGAGGAAGCCATTAAGGAATTTTCAGTTGTTGGGAGAAACTGCATGTTGAGTGGAAAGCTTGGAAGACTGGGAGGACTTGAATAGTATACAGTAACAAGATTTGAATGCTGGTTAGAGTGGACATGCCATAGGTTTGGTGGTGGGCCAGGCAGCCATACTGAGAAGGTCTTGGTGGCCAGGGGGCTGCCATTATGGGAAGGTAGAGAAGGCCTTAGCAGGGACCTAAAGCATGGTTATCTTAATTCCACCTATAGAGATCAGAACTCCACTCTTGGGACAGGCTGAGGGACTCCTGCACCCCATGGGAACTGGAGTCAGGGGGCATTGTGAGACCTTTCCCTGAAGGATTCTTGTGAACTTTAAGATCCCAGCCTGGGAGGGTATGAACACTGAGGAAACAATCTGGCAATCACCAAAGGCAACTAAGTTTGGAATAAGGACCATAGAGGTTGCTGCCTGTGCTGTCTCCTTAAAAAACTCAGCACCACCTGGTGTCCTGGCAATGTATTGCAACATACTGTCATCAACAGCAAGAACTTCTGTTTGAAACAAAGGAGGCAGTGAGAAGGAAAAGGAGGGACAAGGAGGTGAATAAGAAGAAAGAACACATGAGGAAAAGCCAACAGAAAAATTTAGGCAACATGAAAAACCAAAACAGAGGAACTCCCCCAAGTGACCATGAGGCAGCTACTACAGAAGACTCCACCTATAAAGAATTAATGGACTTGACAGAAAGGGAATTTAAATATGAATTATAAAGATGATAAGAGGAATGGATGAGAAAATGGAAAGACAGAACAAAAAGTTGGACAAGAGATATGTAAAATATAGAAATGATATGGCAGAGCTTAAGGAAATGAAGGAGACAATTCGGGAATGTAAAGAGGCAGTAGAAAGTATCAAAAACAGGTTAGACCATGGAGAAGAAAGAACCTCAGAGCTAGAAGATCAAGTTCTTGAGTTAACCCAGGTAAACAAGTCAGAAAAGAAGAGAGAGAAAGCAGAAGAGGGGCTTAGAGAATTATGAAGCATTCAAATATATGAATAATAGAGATTCTTCTGAAGGGGAAGATGACTGTTCCAAAGGAATGGAAGCCCTACTGGAAACTATCATAAATGAAAACTTCCCAAGTTTTACTAAAGACCCTGACACACTCCTTTCAGATAGATATCGAACTCCAGGTCATTTCAACAGAAACAGAGACTCTCCAAGACACATTGTAATAAACCTGTCCAAAGCCCAGATGAAAGAAAAAATTTTGCAAGCAGCCAGGGGCAAGTGCCTACAGTCCTACAGATGCAGAGCCATTAAGATGACAGCAGACTGTCCCTAAATTCTCTAAATTGAACTGAACCTTCCAAGCCAGAAGAGCATGGTCATCTACCTTTGACATTCTTCAACAAAACAATTTTCAACCCAGAATTCTGTATCCTTCTAAACTAAGCTCCAAAATTGATGGAGAAATCAAATCTTTTGCAGATATACAAGCACTGAGGAAATTCAGCACGACAAGACCAGCTCTATAGGAAATCCTTAGACCTATTTTCATTGACCACCACAATGGAGCACCAGAAAAGTAAGCACCCAGAAACTAAAGGTCAAAACTTAGCTTCCACAATGGCACAAAGGATAAAACTGCACAACAGACTTTCAAAAAAGAAGATAAATAGAACTTCACAACACTTATCAATTCTCTCCATAAATGTCAATGGCTGAATTCACCACAAAAGAGGCACAGGTTGGCTAATTGGATGAAAAAGCACAAGCCATCCATATGTGTCCAGGAGACACATTTAGCCTTGAAGGAGAAATCAAGACTCAGGGTTAAGGAATGGAGAACAGTATTTTGGAAATGGAAATCAGAAGAAAGGAAGGGATGCAATCTTATTTTCAGATACAGGCAGATTTAATGCAACTAACGTTGAGAAATACAAAGATGGACACTTTATACTGGTCAAAGGAACACTACAACAAGAAGACATTTCAATTTTAAATATTTGTGTATCCAAGTTAAGTGCTGCCAGATTTATGAAACAGACCTTGATAGGTCTGAGCAATATGATATCTCATAACTCCATAATAGTTGGGGACTTTATTACCCCTTTGACAGAATTGAACAGATCCTCTAAACAGAAACTAGACAAAGACACAAAGGACTTAAATGTGACCATAGAACAAATGGGATTAATAGACATATACAGAATACACAGCTAAGAAATGTACATTTTTCTCATCAGCCCATGGTACATACTCCAAAACTGACCACATCCTAGGATACAAGTCAGACCTCAAAAAAATTAAAAGAATAGAAATTATACCATGTATCTTCTCAAACCACAAGGCAATAAAGGTGGAACTCAACTCCAACAAAAATGTTCATCCCCACACAAAGACTTGGAAATTAACCAACCTTATGATGAACAATAGTTGGGTTCAGGAAGAGATAAAAGAGGAAATGGTTAACTTCCTCAAACAGAGCAACAATAAAGACACAAGTTACCAAAACCTGTGAGATACAGCAAAAGCAGTCTTAAGAGTGAAATTTATCACATTAAATACCTACATTTGAAAAACAGAAAGAGAGTGGATCAAAAAACTCAAGAACCATCTTATGAAATTAGAAAAAGAAGAACAGTCTAATCCCAAACCCAGTAGAAGAAAAGAAATAACCAAAATTAAATCAGAGACGAATGAAATTGAACACAAAAGAATCATTCAGAAAATTAACAAAACAAAAAATTGGCTTTTTGAAAAAATAAATAAAATCGGTAAACCTTTGGCTAGATTAACTAGAAACAGAGAATTAACATCTCTAATAACCTCAATCAGAAACAATAAAGGGAAAATAACAACAGATGCCACAGAGATACAAGAGATCATCTCTGAGTACTACAAGAAACTCTATGCCCAGAAATTTGATAATGTGGAGGAAATAGATCGATACATGGAATCACATATTCTCCCTAGACTTAATCATGATGATGAAATAGATCTCTTGAACAGACTAATTTCAAGAACCAAGATCAAAGAAACAATAAAAAAAAAATCTCCCAACAAATAAAAGATCTAGTCCAGATGGCTTCACACCAAAATTCTATCAAACCATCAAAGAAGAGCTCATACCCATACTGCAGAAATTATTTCAAAAAATTGAGAAGAAAGGAATCTTCCCCAACACATTCTATGAAGCAAACATCACCCTAATGCCAAAACCAGGAAAAGTCCCAACCAAAAAGGAGAATTTCAGGCCAATTTCACTAATGAATATAGATGCAAAAATTCTCAATAAAATCCTAGCTGATAGCTTACACCTACACATTAAAAAAAAATCATTCATCATGATCAAGTAGGTTTCATCCTAGAGATGCAAGGCTGATTTAATATACACAACTCCATAAATATAATTCACCATATCCACAGAAGCAAAAACAAAGACCATATGCTTGTCTCAATAGATGCAGAAAAAGCATTCAATAAAATTCAGCATCCTTTTATAATTAGAACACTTAAGAATTTCAGCATAGGTGGCACATTTCTGAATCTGACTGAAGCCATCTATGACAAACCCACAGCTAATATTATACTGAATGGAGTAAAACTGAAGGCTTTTCCACTTAGAACTGGATCCATACAAAGTTGTCCTCTATCTCCATCACTACTCAACATAGTGCTGGAAGTTCTAGCCAGTACAATAAGGCAAGAGAAGGAAATAAAGTGCATCCAAATGGGGGCAGAGAAGGTCTAACTCTCACTCTTTGCTGACAATGTGATCTTATACTTAAAGAACCCCAAAGACTTAACCACAAGACTCCTGGAAGTGATCAAAAAAATACACAATGTCTCAGGATATAAAATTAATGTCCACAAATCAATAGCCTCTGTATATGCCAATATCAGCCAAGTTGAGAAGCTAATCAAGGACACAACTCCCTTCATAGTAGCTTCAAAAAAAAAAAAAAGAGGGAAATGTTTAGGAATACACAACAAAATAGAGAAGGACCTCTACAAAGAAAATTACAGAGCCCTAAGAAAAGAAGTAGCAGAAGATATTAAAAAAATGGAAGAAGATACCACGCTTATGGCTGGAAAAATATCAACATTGTGAAAATGTCTATACTACCCCAAACAATCTACAGATTCAATGCAATCTTCATTAAAATGCCATCATCATGCTTTCAAGATTTGGAAAACATAATTCTTCATTTTGTATGGAACCAGAAGAAACCCTGTATAACCAAGGCAATTCTTAGTAATAAAAAGAAAGCTGGGATTATTACCCTACCAGACTTTCAGCTATACTACAAGACCATAGTAATCAAAACAGCATGGTATTGGTGCAAAAATAGAGACATTGACATTTAGAACCAAATAGAAAACCATGAGATGAAACTAACTTCTTATAGCCACTGGATCTTTGATAAACCAAATAAGAACAAACACTGGGGAAAAGAATCCCTGTTTAATAAATGGTGCTGGGAAAACTGGAAAGCACATGCAAAAGACTGAAACTGGACCTGCACCACTCACCACTTACAAAAATTGATTCAAGATGTATAAAAGATTTAAATCTAAGTCATGAAACAATAAAAATCCTCAAGGAAAGTGTGATGAAAACACTTGACAATATCTGCCCAGGGAAGACTTCTGTTGCAATTGCATTAACAACAAAAATTAACAAATGGGACTTAATTAAATTGAAAAGCTTCTGTACAGCTAAAGAAACAACAACCAAAGCAAACAGACAACCTTCGTAATGGGAAAAGGTATTTGCATATTATGAATCAGACAAAAGCTTGGTAACAAGGATCTCTAGAGAACTCAAATTAATCAGGAAAAAAAGACCCAACAATCTCATATGTCACTGGGAAGAGAAATGAATAGAACCTTCTCTAAAGAAGACAGATGAATGGCTAACAAACATATGGAAAAAATGCTCATCATCCCTAATCATCACAGAAATGCAAATCAAAACTACCCTGAGATATCACCTAACCCCAGTGAGAATGGCCCACATCACAAAGTCTCAAAGCTGCAGATGCTGGCGTGGATGTGGAAAGAAGGGAACACTTTTACACTGCTGGTGGGACTGCAAACTAATACAATCTTTTTCGAAGGAAGTATAGAGAATCCTCCAAGAACTCAAATTAGACCTCCCATTTGATCCTGCAGTCCCATTGCTAGGCATCTACCCAGAAGAAAAAAAAAATACTTTTATCATAAGGACATTTGCACTAGACTGTTTATCACAGCTCAATTTACAATTGCCAAAATGTGGAAACAGCCTAAATGCCCACCAACCCAGGAATGGATTAAGAAGCTGTGGTATGCTGGACAGTGCCTGTGGCTCAAGGAGTAGGGCACCAGCTCCATATACCAGAGGTGGCAGGTTCAAACCCAGCCCGGCCAAAAACTGCAAAAAAAAAAAAAAAAAAAGAGAGAGAGAGAAGCTGTGGTATGTGTATACCATGAAGTACTATTCAGCCACTAAAACAGATAGAGATTTTACATCTTTTGTATTAACCTGGATGGAGGTGGAACACATCCTTCTTAGTAAAGCATCACAAGAATGGAGAAGCAAGAATCCAATATACTCTATTCTAATATGAAGGCAATAGATGAGCTAATAAGAGGTGGGTGGGGGAATGAGCGAGTGGCGGGGAGGAGGGAGGGTTTGGGGGATCGTGGTATATGGCACACCTCTTGGGGGCAGGACATAAGTATAAGAGGAACTTTATGTAACAAATGTAGTCAGTGTGACCTAATTCTTTGTACCCTCAATGAATCCCAAACAATAAAAATATAAAAGAAAACTGTAAGAAATAAATTTCTGTTGTTTAAGCCTCCCAGTCTGTGGTATTCTATTATTTTCCTGGGGCTGTAGGAAACTAGATAGGAATTCTGGGAGAATGTGTCTTGCTTTGATGAAGGGAATAAATGGGATAATGGCAAAAGGCTCGTAGTTCAGTACCTGGCATGGATAACTGCCCAGTAGCCTGTTATCATTTTAGATGTCTCCCCCTGGTGGCCATTTGCCCACCTCTGCTGTTCCTGAGTTACTTATGTAACTGTCCCATCCCATAAATGAATTCTTTATAGAGGACACAAATTATCACAAGGAAAACGTGCAGACAATTCTACTGCAAATTCCATATGCCCATTTTCCCTTTGTCCCTCTTGCTAAAATAGAAGCAATATCTCTTTTGAGAGGCCAATTTCTCTTTACATGCACAGGCTCTGATCCTCCCACTCTCTCTCAGTTTTTCTGCTTATTTCCTGTGGCACCTTCCACATCCTTTTGCAGCTTCCACCTGCCTCTCTTCTCCCTTTTACTATCCAGCTTCCTGAGCAATTATACCTGTGTCTCCACTTACTTGCCTCATTCACACTTTTTTTAATTGTGAAAGATTGTCATATGTGCAAGAGTCTAACATGTTTGAAGAATAATAATGGAAGTAACCAATATACCATACCTAGGTGAAAAAAAAAAAACCCCAGCACATTGCCAGTACTTTAGAATTCTCATAAGGACCTCTCCCTCTCAGACATAGGTGATCATAGGTGTACCAAATTCTCGGTTAGTCCTGCTGCTGCTTTTCTTTTTTTGGCAGTTTTTGGCCGGATCACACTTATGGTGCATCTTAGAAGGGTACAAGTGAAAAATTACTAAATGCAGAATACAAATGTCTTCATATAGTGATTAAAAGGCCATGAAAGCTATGTTAAATAGTTCAATGAAAATATTTCAGATTGCATATGAAGTCAGCACATTGTGCCCCATGATTGCACCAATGTACACAATTATGATTTAATAAAAATAAAAATAAAAATATTTTCATTAAACTATTTAACATAGCTTTCATGGCCTTCTAATCACTATATGAAGACATTTATATTCTGCATTTAGTAATTTTTCACTTGTACCCTTCTAAGATGCACCATAAGTGTGATCCCACCAATCACCCTCCCTCCACCCATCCTCCCCCCTCCCCTCCCCTCTTCTCTCCCCTCTCTTGCCCCTTACCCCATTTCTTGTGCTATAACTGGGTTTTAGCCTTCATATGAAAGCTATAGATTAGCTTCATAGTAGGGCTGAGTACATTGGATATTTTTTCTTCCATTCTTGAGATACTTTGCTAAGAAGAATATGTTCCAGCTCCATCCAT
>CAUYRH010076096.1:0-29735 GCA_963574655.1 Perodicticus potto | reverse complement strand
TCATTAATTGTCATTAATTGTCCTCATATCAAAATAGAGTACATGGGATTCATGCTTCTCCATTCTTGTGATGCTTTACTAAGAATAATGTGTTCCACTTCCATCCAGGTTAATACAAAGGCTGTAAAGTCTCCATTTTTTAACGGCTGAATAGTATTCCATAGTGTACATATACCACAGTTTGTTAATCCATTCCTGGGTTGGTGGGCATTTAGACTGTTTCCACATTTTGGCAATTGTAAATTGAGCTGCAATAAACAGCCTAGTGCTAGTGTCCTTATGATAAAAGAATTTTTTTCCTTCTGGGTAGATGCCCAGTAATGGGATTGCAGGATCAAATGGGAGGTCTAGCTTGAGTTCTTTGAGAGTTCTCCATACTTCCTTCCAAAAAGGTTGTATCAGTTTGCAGTCTCACCAGCAGTGTAAAAGTGTTCCCTTCTCTCCATATCCACACCAGCATCTGCAGTTTTGAGATTTTGTGATGTGAGCCATTCTCACTGGAGTTAGATGGTATCTCAGGGTGGTTTTGATTTGCATTTCTCTAATAATTAGGGATGATGAACACTTTTTCATAGGTTTGTTAGCCATTCATCTGTCTTCCTTAGAGAAGGTTCTATTCATGTCTCCTGCTCATTGATATATGGGATTGATATATGGGATTGTTGGCTTTTTTCATGTGGATTAATTTGAGTTCTCTATAGATCCTAATTATCAAGCTTTTGTCTGATTCAAACCATGCAAATATCCTTTCCCATTGTGTAGGTTGTCTATTTGCTTTGGTTGTTGTCTCCTTAGCTGTACAGAAGCTTTTGAGTTTAATTACGTCCTATTTATTTATTTATTTATTTATTTTTTTTGAGACAGAGCCTCAAGTTATCACCCTGGATAGAGTGCAGTGGCATCACAGCTCACAGCAACCTCCAATTCCTGGGCTCAAGTGAGTGTCTTGCCTCTGCCTCCCAAGTAGCTGGGACTACAGGCGCCCGCCACAATGCCTGGCCATTTTTTTTTTTTTTTGGTTGTAGCCGTCATTGTTGTTTGGCGGGCCCAGGCTGGATTCGAACCCGCCAGCTCAGATGTACGTGGCTGGCGCCTTAGCCCGTTGAGCCACAGGTGCCGAGCCCATTTATTTATTTTTGTTGTAGGAATTGCCATGGCAGTATTCTTCATGAAGTCTTTCCCCAGGCCGATATCTTCCAGTGTTTTTCCTATGCTTACTTTCAGGATTTTTTTTTTTTTGTAGCGACAGAGTCTCACTTTATCACCCTTGGTAGAGTGCCGTGGCGTCACACAGCTCACAGCAACCTCCAACTCCTGGGCTTAGGTGATTCTCTTGCCTCAGCCTCCCTCCCAAGGAGCTGGGACTCAGACGCCTGCCACAATGCCCAACTATTTTTTTTGTTGTTGCAGTTTGGACGGGGCTGAGTTTGAACCCGTCACCCTTGGTATATGGGGCTGGCGCCTTACTGACTGAGTCACAGGCGCCACCCTCTTTCAGGATTTTTATTGTGTCATTTTGTTTGTTTTTTTGGACAGATTCTTACTCTGTCACCCTGGGTAGAGTGTCATGGCATCATAGCTCACATCAACTTCAAACTCTTGGGCTCAAGCGATCCTCTTGCCTCAGTCTCCTGAGAAGCTGGGACTATAGGCATGTGCACACTTGGCCAGTTTTTCTATTTTTAGTAGAGGGGTCTTGCTCTTGCTCAGGCTGGTCTTGAACTCCGAGCTCACTTACCTTGCCTCCCAGAGTGCTAGGATTACAGGTGTGAGACACTGCACCCAGCCTTCTTGGAGGTTTTCTTACTTTTGAATGTTTATCTGGATTTACAACCCAGCATTTCCTTCTCCTTAAACTTGACACCTCCATTCATTGAGCTTTTGTGGTTCACATTGGTCCCTGGGATCTATCTGAGTCTGATTTGAGGCCAGACCTTCCCTAAAGCTGGCAGCTGCAGTCCTGCACTTAGTCAAGTGGTCTGGCGGGCGCTGCCCAGCCAACAGGGAGCCTGAGAGCTGAGAATGGGCGTGGAAATGCACCCCAGAGGCCACCCTCGCCATAGCACCACACCTGCTGTGTCCTCAGTGAAAAGTCTGGGAAGTCTGTCAAGGGGAGAAAAAAGTGGCTTAGGAGGAAAGTGGGTTCTCCTCCGCGTGAGGGAGCAGTTTAGAATTGATCTTGATTTTTAGAGTAATATTGCCTTGCTGTCCAGGAAAATGTTTTTCTAATACAAGAGCTAAATGGTGGCAAAAGAGGTCACCACAGTGGTCACAGCCCAGACTCCCTGTTGTCATTTCAGTTTTAAGCACAGCAGTGAACAGACACAAGTGAGAGCCTGGGAAATGTGTGTGAGCGTAGAGGAGTGTGCTGTGTTTCCAGCCATCTGAGTGTACCAGGCTGGGAAAGAACCTGCGGAAGGCGGGGCCAGGGCACCGCACCCTCCAGCCCTTCCATCCCTTTGCTTGCTGCCTACCTCTGAGTGTTGACCACCGATGACAGAAAGATGCTGACGCTACGTGGGCGTGCCCTTCCATTTCCTCTGCACCGACTGTCCCCCTCTCCTTTCCTCACTCCCATTCCTTTTCTACTTCTCCTTTGATGGATGGTTTGGCAGCAGCAGCATGAAGGGGTAGCTAGAGCATTGGCCCTGTCACCTGTCACCCTTATCCCACAGGGACGTGGCTGCTGCTGGGGAACTCAGGACTGTCAGTCCCTGATCCCAAAGACCTGGGCCAGCCGTGATCCGAGCCAGCCGTGGAACATGGCTGTTCTACATGGCTGGCCTCGTTACGAAGTGAATCTCTTGACAGGCAATTTGCGTCTGCCACCTGTATCTGTTTAATAGAAATCCTTTGCTAAGGCAGTGAAATGTGTCCAGTCTTCTCTCCTCCCAAGTTTAGCTTTCACAGCTTGTTCGGCTTCCACTTAACATGTGTTGCCCTGTGTGCATTTGCATTTGGTGTTTGAAACATTCTCATCACCTCTCTTTTCTCCCAGGCACACGTTTTGTAAGTGGGAGGAAGGCAAGGACAAGGGACCCCACGGATAATAATAGAAAGATCTGGAAGACTTGGGTGGCGGGGCAAGTTCTTGTAATGACAACCTGAGTTTGGATAAAATACGAGGCTGGAGGGTTGACTTTCTAACCAGGGATTTACCAGGAACTGTTTCAAGTACCAGGTGGAAATCTTCCTGATAGTTGAAGGTAGAAAACTTAGACAAAACATTAGTAAAAAGCCTTTTTAGGCTTACCAAACTATGTAGATTCAAAACAAGGCACATAAAAACTGTTATTTTATTCATATATAAAATGTATAAAATGTATCATATGATTCTTTTGGGTTCTAAGATGATTAATATGATAATTTGAGTGACATACATATAAAAATAAATTTGATTTAAAATAGAGATCCTTGGGCCTCTCTTACCTCTTTTCTTTCATGAGAGGGACCCACTTCCAGCTCTCTCTGGAAGTGCTCTAAATTTTCTCTTTGTTCTTAAATTTCTCTGTTATACTGAGAAAAATAAACAAAAAAATAGATATCCTTTACAAGTATTTCACAATAGAAAAATTAAGCTTATTCAAATTTCATAAAAATTGAAAGGAACATTATGAAAATAGTATCCTCTGATCTCTATTAGTATTTTCAAAATATATCATGTATACATATATATTATATTTTGACCTGAGCAAGAAAAATGTTGGTTTTTACATGCTATTTTTGTTGAGACGGAGTTGCACTCTGTTCCCCAGGATAGAGTGCAGTGGTGTCATCATAGCTCATAGCAACCTCAAATGCCTGGGCTCCAGTGATCCTCCTGCCTCAGCCTCCCGAGTAGCTGGGACTATAGAAGTGTGCCACCACACTCAGTGAATTTTTTTTATTTTTTGCAGAGATAGGGTCTTTGCTTAGGCTTCTGGCCTCAGGTGATGTTCCCACCTTGACCTCCCAAAGTGCTAAGATGACTGACATGAGTGATGGTGCCTGGCCTAAATAAGCTATTTTGTTCAGAAATAGAAAACAGGGAAAGCATCATTTAAAAGGCCACGCTTTATGGTGTCTTAATGGTGTTAAAATGATGTGACATGCCTTAGTCTTTGAAAGAGGCGATCATCCCAACAGAAATCTCACCCCAACAGATAAGACATGGGCTTTTCTTAGATTAAGGGGCACCCAGCATGGGCTCCAGGGCCTTCTGTCTAACAAGGGAGTCAATTCCCACCACATTTTTGCCAGACATTTCTTCTTTGCCATCGACCTTTGCCCTTATGCAGTGAGTGAAAGTATATTAAGTACGTTAGGTTTTTTCTGGACTGCAGGGGTGCAATGGTGAGCAGGACAGGCCTAGCCCTGCCCGAGGGAGCATCCAGCCACAGCAGCCACACAAGCAGTAGCCAAGGACCAGCAAAGACCACGATGGGCGAAGGACCACCTGCCACTCACCAGGCGTCTCCCAGAAGTGGTTCACCTACTCATAGGTGCTGGTGAGGATGGTGGGGCGGTGAGGGGCATTGTGCCCTGACTTTGAAAAAATGCAATAGTGACATCCGGCGTTCCTCTCTCACTGCCCAGGCAGTTCGTCTGAAGCTTGAGTGCACTTTACACTGTGAGCATTGGCCGCCCTGCCCCTTCATAGAATTTTGGCTTAATCCTAGACACACTGAATGCCCTGAACATGAGGATCAACTTTGGTTCAGTTTTAACTTCCTTAATTGTAGGCATTGGTCTTGAACGATTCCAAGCTGTCTGGGAACAGGCATTGTCCCCACTCTGGGCATGAACATTCCTCCCTCAGTCCTCACAGCCAGTGATCTTTGATGGCCGAGGGAACGGAGGTGAACAGAAAATGGGAAAAAATACCGGGCTGTTTCCACTGGTATGAGTGAGCAAACATTTCATTTTGTTTATGGAGGTCACTGTGAGAGCTGCTGAATCTCTTGTAACAACTTTCAGGACATTTGATGCGTGCCTTTTTGAAACACCTCCAGCTGAGCGGCTTGTTCTGAAATGTCAGAATGTTCCATCCTGGTAAGCATTCAACTTGTATTGAGTTCTCCCTTTGTGCAGACCTCTGTGAAGTACAGCTAAAGTGTATACAGGGTAGGAAAGGGGATAAAATGAAAATCGCGGAAGCTGTGAGTCAGTAGACGGTGAAAACAATCTGAAAGGGCTTTCCGGTTTGGATTGATTACAGACCAAATTTACCAGCAAAGGGAGGAAACCCACCCACTCTTTCTGTGTGTGCCTTGTTTGTGTGGGTCCCTCTTCAATGCAAGGCGCTGCTTAGGCAGTAATTTGTGCTTCTGGAGTAAGGTGATCTCACAACATTGCAGCCTGAGTTTCAGGAAGCTTTGAATCATACTTCCTCTGTGACTTCTGGCAAGTCACCTTAACCTCGGTGTGTCTCAGTTTTCACATCTATAAAGTGAGGGTAAGAGAAATATCTGCTTGGGCCTTTACTGTGGGGACTGAATGGGATGATGAGTATAAATTGCTTAGCGCAGGGCGATGTCCAGAAATGTTCGATGAATGCTAAACTCTTATGAGAATTATGTCAACTCCGGAAAAAACAATGAGTTGGGATTTTTGAGTTTGCTATTTTCGAACATGGCTCAATCTAACACAGCTGAGAAGTTACATGCATTCTAACGAGTTAAAAATTGGAAGCTGAGTGTGGTGGTATGTATCTGTAGTCCCAGCTATGCTGAGCTGAAGTAGAAGGATAACTTGAGACCTTGAGTTCAAGGCCAGCCTGGGCAGCGTAGTGAGACATAATCTCTTTAAAAAACAAACAAACAAACAAGGAGCCGGGCGTTGTGGTGGGCGCCTGTAGTCCTAGCTACTCAGGAGGCTGAGGCAAGAGGATCGCCTAAGCCCAGGATTTGGAGGTTGCTGTGAGCTGTGTGATGCCACGGCCTTCTACCAAGGGTGATAAAGTAAGACTCTGTCTCTACAAAAAAAAAAAAAAAAAAAAGGAAAACCAAGTACTCCTCTATTCATTTACTTAACATACATCTATGGAGCATTTTCTATAAAAGTAACGGTTCCGGCCGGGCGTGGTGGCTCATGCCTGTAATCCTAGCACTCTGGGAGGTTGAGGTGGGTGAATTGCTTGATCTCACAATTTGAAGACCAGCCTGAGCAAAAGCAAGACCCCGTCTCTACTAAAATACAAAAACTAAGGCCAGAGGATTGCTTGAGCCCAACAGGTGGAGGTTGCTGTGAGTATGATGCTACAGCACTCCACCCAGGGCAACAGCTTGAGACTGTCTCAAAAAGAAAGGTAACAGTTCCTATCTTCCAGGATTTTTTTTTTTTTTGAGACAGAGTCTCACTATGTTGCCCTTGGTAGAGTGCCATGGTGTCACAGCTCACAGCAACCTCAAACTCTTGGGCTTAAGTGATTATCTTGCCTCAGCCTCCCAAGTAGCTGGGACTACAAGTGTCTGCCACAAAGCCCAGCTAATTTTTGATTGTAGTTGTCATTGTTTGGCAGGCCCAGGCTGGGTTCGAACCTACCAGCTCCAGTGTATGTCGCTGGCACCCTAGCCACTGAGCTACAGGCATCGAGCCATCTTCCAGGATCTTAAGTCTAGTGGAGATGATTGACAAGTACACTGACCTTGGCAATACAGCAGACGTGCTTAAGAAGGGCGCTTTGGCAGATCTATGCTTCAAAGGCCCAGAGCTGGGATTGCACACTCAATGAAGTCGGACGTTCTAATTCTACAGGAATGGAAGATGGAAGTCAGGAACATATGAGAGATTCCTTTAGGCCTGGCCTCAGACCCGCCTGAGTTCCAGCCTCAGGAATACGCTTTCGCCCGGGCTGGGATGTCATCCTTTGGTCTTTAAGATGAATGCTAACCTTGGGCAGGAGTTTAAGGAGCTCTTCATCAGCCCTATGTGACTCAGGTTTAAGCTAAGTTTGCAGTCAAGGAAGCCCTAACCACGTGCCCGGAATCTGACTCCTATCTTAGGTTAAGCATCAGAACGGGGCTGTACCTTCCTTGTACGCATTCCGAGACCCTAGTCCAGGCTCTGGCCTGCACGCTTATAGATGGAATCCTGTTACCGCTTAAACACTTCACTCATGACTTCTCTGGTTCCTCAGGCTTCTATTTTCTCACAAAAGTTTAATCGACATACAATTCACACAGCGTATAGTTCACTTATTTAAAATGTAGAATACGGGCGGCGCCTGTGGCTCAGTGAGTAGGGCGCCAGCCCCATATACCAAAGGTGCCGGGTTTAAACCTGGCCTTGGCTGAATTGCAAAACAAACCAAAAAAAATAGCCAGGCGTTGTGGCGGGTGCCTGTAGTCCCAGTTACTTGGGAGGCTGAGGCAAGAGAATTGCCTAAGCCCAAGAGTTGGAGGTTGCTGTGAGCTGTGTGATGCCACAGCACTCTACCGAGGGTGATAAACTGAGACTCTGTCTCTACAAAAAATAAATAAATAAATAAATAAAATACAAATAAAATGTAGAATACATTGGCTTTTCACACGTTCACAGAGATGTGCAGTCATTGTCACAATCGGCCTCAGAATACTGTTGTCACCCAAAAGAAACTCCCATACACCTTAGTAGTCCCAGCTACCTGCAATCCTCCCAGCCCCCCAAATCTGGCAACAATTAATATACTTTTCATTTCTATAGATTTGCTTATTCTGAACATTTCATATATGCAGATGTTATAGACTGAATTATGTCCCCCTATATTATATTTTGAAATACTAAACCGCAATATGTTTGGAGATAGGGCCTCTATAGAGATAATTAAGGCTAAATGAGGTCCAGGGGTGGGGTCTTTTTTTTAGATAGAGCCTCAAGCTGTCACCCTGGATAAAGGGCCGTGGCATCACAGCTCACAGCAACCTCCATTTCCTGGGCTCAAGCGAGTCTTTTGCCTCTGCCTCCCAAGTAGCTGGGACTGCAGGCACCCGCCACAACGCCCGGCCATTTTTTGGTTGCAGCCACCATTGTAGTTTGGCGGGCCCAGGCTGGATTCAAACCCGCCAGCTCAGGTGTACGTGGCTGGCGCCTTAGCCCGTTGAGCCACAGGCGCCGAGCCCAGGGGTGGGGTCTTAATCAAAAAGAAACCAGGAATGTGTGATGCAGAGAAAAGGCCACATAAGAGACACAAGGAGAAGGTAGAGGCCTCAGTGGAAACCAAACCTGCCAATACCTTGATCTTGCACTTCCAGGCTTCAGAACTGTGAGACTATAACGTCCCGTTGCTCAGGCCGCCCAGCCTGTGGTATTTGCTATGTCAGCCTTAGCACACTAACACAAGGGTCTCCCACGAGATGCAACCTTTTGGTGTGTGGCTTCTTTCACTTAGCCTGTTGTTTTCAAGGCTTAATCCACGTTGTCCCTTTTAGTGACAAATAATATTCCATCATTTAAATATACCTCATTTTGTTTACTCATTCATCATTTGATGGGTATTGAGTTGTTGCGTCCTTTTGGCTGTTATGAATAAGGCTGCTGTGCACATTCCCATGTGAGTGTTTGTGCGGAGGTAATCTTCATTTGTCCTGCGTGTATACGTAGAAGTGAAATTTCCGGATCGTATGAGGACTCTATGCCTATAACTTCTGAGGAACTGCCAAACTTTTTTCTGAAGTGGCTGCATCATTCTACACTTTCACCAGCTCTGAATGAAGGGAGCAACCTCTCCATATCCTGGTTAACACTTGTTGCTGTCTGTCTTTTTCATTCTCGTCGTCCTAGCGATGGTGACATGGCATCTCACTGTGGTTGTGGTCACACTTTCCCAATAACTAATGGCACTGAGCATGTTTTTGTGTCTTATTGGCTATTCATGTATTCTCTATTGAGGTCCTTTGCCCATTTTTTAATTGACTGTTAATTTGTTTTTTTTTTTTTTTTTTTAGAGATGAGGTCTTGCTATGCTGCCCAGGGTGGAAGGCAGTAGCTATTCACAGGTGCCATCATGGCACACTACAGCCTCAAATTCCTGCACTCAAATAATCCTCCTGCCTCAGCCTCCTAAGAAGCTGGAACTACAGCATGAGGCGTTGCACCGGTGGCAACTGATTTTATTATTGAGTGGTTATCATTCTTTATATATTCTAGATGGTTTTCGTATGAGATATATGATTTGCAAAGAATTCTTATTCTATAGGTTATATTTTCACTTTCTTGACAGTATCTTTTGAATACAAAAGTTTTAATTTTGATGAAATAAAATTAATCATTTTTTTTCTCTTTCATTGCTTCCACTTTTGCCCTCATCTCTAAGAAATCATTGCCCAAATCCGAAAGTCACAGAGATTTACTCATATGTTTTCTTCTAATATTATAGTTCTATAGCTTTTTGACATTTAGGTCTTGAGTTAATTTTTTGTATATAGTCTGAAAAGACTACTAGAATAACTTCATTCTTTTGCATACAAACATTCAGTTATCCTAGCATTATTTATTGAAAAGACAATTCATTTCCCAATTGAATCATCTTGGCACTTTTTGGGAAAATAAATTGATCATAAATCTAAGTTTATTTCTGAATTCTCAATTCTGTTTCATTGATCAATATGTCTGTTGTCACACCAGTATCACGCTGGTGATAGATGTAGCCAAGTAGTTAAAGTTTTGAAATTGGGAAGTGTGAGTTCTCTTGTTTTGTTCTTTTTTGAGATTGTTTTGGTTATTCTGGGTTTCTTGAAGCCCCTTTGAAGAACCTTCTCTCTCTAGCGCCTCTTGCAGGAATCTATTTGCAGGCTGAGCATCTGAGGTTGGCCTGCACATGTGCAAAGGCTGCCACTTGGGTTGGTCCCCAAATGTCTCTGTATTATTCAGTCTACTTGAATAGACTTTTTCTAGTTCCTTGAGCTAGATCTTATGAACTCAAATTCTTTTTTTTTTTTTTTTTTTTTTTGAGACAGAGCCTCAAGCTGCCACTCCCTGGCGCCTTAGCCCATTGAGCCACAGGCGCCGAGCTCAAATTCTTGATGGGTACTTTATGGGGGAAGAAATGAAATTCTAAGCCCAGCTCTCATGGTGCTCCAAATAGGATTGATGTGTTAGATCTGATGGCCCAGTGCAGAATCCTCGGATTTAATAAGGTTCAATGGGAAGTTTGTCAATATAGCCATGTTGTGGCTATTGTTTTTAAATTATAAAAGTCATATAGTCACATCCTAAAAAAATATGGCACATAGAGAAAAGAAAATTCACCATAATCAGAACTCACTTGTTATGGTGTTAGAATACCAAGCTATAATATTTAATGTAACTTATCCATTATCTAATGCATTAGTGTAGGTAGATACACTCTTCTTTCTTTGTAGAAAGAAGTTTTTGCATGAGTTTTTAAATTTAATTTGAATTGAGATTTCCATTAGGGATTTTTTGGTATCTATCGGTTCTCTTTTGGTTTGAGAGGCTGGATACATTTTTGGAAGCATAGTCAAAGCACAGTCATACTTTGGGCCTAGAAAGGGTTTATGAGGGTGTGTTCATAAGAATGCCTTTGCCTGGATTTGTTTTGAAGTTAGGCTAAGACTTAGCACGTAGTTTTTCTCTTGCTGCACTTTTTCCTTTCTAAAAATATAATGTGCATTTCTAAACACATCATCTCATCCTTATAATGATGCTTAATCCTGGCTACAGATGTTTGTGTTCAATCAGTCTGGCTTCCTACCCGTCTGAACAGAACGTGCCACTCTGTTTGCTGAATCCTGGGTTCTTGCAATCATAACGCGCAGATTTTCTTCAGGTTGACCAGCAAGGGGCGCCAAAGCACAGCATCTCTGCCCTCGTTCCTCCCAGCAACAGCAGAGGTTTCAATAAGCAATTGGACAAGAATCTGGAAACTGTGCACCCTTACAGTCAGATTGAAAAACAACAACAAACTAGCAGCCGTCACTTTGATATTTTTCAAGGGTATTGATATTTTTTAAATGAGAAAAATTCTGATTGGGCAAAAAGGCAGCGAAACAATTCCAAATACAGAATCACTCTTTGTTTGCAAGCCATAATTCCCTGTCTAGTCAATACTATTAGATAAACCAGCAGAATCCTGTCATTGCTTTTCTGTGAATTACTGTATTTTTTTTCCCATCCAGAGAACATAATGGCCTAGCCACGTAACGCGTTCCTAAAAGGATGAACTACTTGATGTTACAGTGACAAGCAATTATTATAGTGGCCTACTGGTTGGTCTTTTTTTTTTTTTCCTTCCCTTTAAATTTTGCCTGCCTATTTATTTCCATCAGCTACTAAGGATGACTCTTTTATTGTTTCAAATAAAGGATGCAATCTATATGCTAGGCACACATTATGAATAATTCCTTGTCATAACAAGGCACAAATGTCCTTCAGAGACTGGCACGAAGTTACTGAGCTGTTTAGGATTTAGTAATGAGCCTTTCTTTCTTTCTTCGTTTTAAAAGAAATTTTTTTTAGCTTTTATCCATGCTTAATCACACCAAGCTATTGAAACACTGAGAATGATGGAATTTAATAATTAGCCCACCAAGCTGGAAGCAAATACCCATTACAGTTTCTAATACTAAATCAAAGAAATAGTTTTTGAAAGCTCTGTCCACTTATCACTATTATAGAAATAATGCATGTAAAGGTAACTAATTCAGTATTAATGTTCATTTACAGGTCAATATATGATATTTGGAGTAATATTTCATTCTCTTTAAAAAACCAGTTTCCTTTTAAGACTCATGTTTTCGGGGCCTTGTTACTTGCAGCATCTGAGAATTGTGTATTAAAATGGATTGCGTACTTCACTCTCTCATCACAGCCCTGGGCCCTCAAATACAATCCAAAAACTCAAATAGCTGATTACTTAAGAACCCTTAAGAAGTCTTAGCTAAATGATGGATAGCTTAGAGTATGATTTCTAATATTTATCTCCCTGCTAGCCAGAATTAGAAATTGGAGGTTGCAGAGCAAAGATTTCTTAGGGGTTGAGACAGATATCCGGAGTGAGATGAAAAAAACAAAACAAGGGAAAGGAAAGAGGACTGAGTCCACGTTTTCTAAACAACCCTGCAGACGGTCTATCTTGGCCGCTGGAGATGATTCTGATATGTCCCTGCTCCCCACCTGGGTTGTTCTTCTCTTTGATCCCTGGGAGATAGGAGGCCATAAATGACTGGTAATTCTAAGAGCATAGGAGCTGCACTGAGTTGACAGGGTTCATATTCCGGCTCTGTGACCTTGTGCGATCAACTTTCCTAACTCTCAGTTAATTCTTCTGCAGAGTGAAGATTCAGTCACTCATTCAACAAATATTTTTCAAATGCCTGCCATTTGCCAGGTACCATTCTAAGCTCATAAGTTTCTTCTGAGGATCAAATATGAGGATGAACGGAGGCACTCTGGGAGGCCTAGGTAGGCGGAACGCTTGAGCTCAGATGTTCGAGACTAGCCTGAGCAAGAGCAAGACCCTGTTTCCACTAAAAAAAAGCTGGGCATTGTGGAAGGTGCCTGTATTTCCAGCTATAGTTCCAGCTACTCTGGAGGCTGAGTCAAGAGAAACTTTTTTTTTTTTTTTTTTTGTAGAGACAGAGTCTCACTCTATCACCCTTAGTAGAGTGCCGTGGTGTCACACAGCTCACAGCAACCTGAGTTGCTACATCTCCTGGGTGTAGGCGATTCTCTTGCCTCAGCCTCCTGAGTAGCTGGGACTACAGGCGACCGCCACAATGCCCGGTTATTTTTCTGTTTTTTTTTGCAGTTCAGCCAAGGCTGGGTTTGAACCCACCACCTTCGGGATATGGGGCCTGCGCCCTACCCAATGAACCACAGGCGCTGCCCCTCAAGAGAAACTCTTGAACCCAAGAGTTTGAGGTTGCTGTGAGCTGTGATGACATGGCACTCTACCCAAGGTGACAGAGTGAGACTCTGTCTCCAAAAAAAAAAAAAAAAAAAAAAAGAAAGAGAGAGGATGAATGTCAAACACTTAGCATTGTGACAACAAATACATTATTGTCTACTGAGAATCAACCGTGTGCAGACCCTGGGTGATAGACTTTGGGCAATTACTTACCCCATGTCCGTCTCAGATTTCCTCATTTGCAGAGGGAGAGTCTTGTCTCATACGGCTCTTGTGGGAGTTAAGTCAGGTAATGTAAATAAAGTATTAGAACAGTGCTCAGCGTGTAATGACTGATGGCTCTCATTACCTCAGTTTCTTAGTAACAACATGGAAAGGTGAATATTGCTTTTGGTCAAGGTAAATATCACTGCTTTTGGTCAAGGTCAAATAATGGCAAGTGGCAGATTGGTACCTCTATCTTCTGGACCCAAAGCTCATACTTTTCCACTGTACTTTGGTGTCTCCCAGAAGCACTGAAGGCTGGCTTGAGATGACAGAGATTGTCGACACATGAGCTCCTGTGACGCTCTGAAATACCCCTCCCCAATTCCTGCAGGTCTCTCCTATTAGCCCACATGTGTAGGCACACACGCACACACACACATGCTCACACATGCACACTCATACACTCACATTAACAGTCTCTGCAGTTAGCATTCATTCTGGTGAGCACCTTCTCCTCAGAGAAATTAGACTGGAGTTTATCCACTTAGCAGAGTTGCCATCCATTGTTGTAAGGACCTGTATGCTTTTTGTTAGACAATAAATAAAAGAAATTAAAATTTTTTAAAAAATATGCCAGCCTATCCGGGGGGAAAGCCATTTTAATGGCTTGCTTTTTAATCATTCATTCATCAACTCATCAGCTATTCATCACACATCCGCTGTGAGCCAGGCCCTGTCCTGGGTAAATTGTTAAATTCCTATGAGCCACGAGCTATGGTATTCTTTTAGTATGTAAAATATTGAATCCTAATGGTAGATTTTGTACAAATCAGTTAAAAAGACAGAACGCAGCAAAACACAATGTGGGCTTATTTGCGTTTGCGTCTCCAGTGGTGGTCACCGAGTGTCTGAAGAACATGGTTCTATCAACACTTTGCAGCTTAAATGAGAAGCAGATTTCACACGATGTCCTCTGTATATTTTCCCCTGGGGAAACGCACAGCCGCAAATCACATGGAGACGCTTTAGTGCCAAGTCAATCTCCTTCTGAGACGTCTGAGGGAAAATGACTGCCTTCATAAACTAGTTGTTTTTTTTCACTTGAAGAAGTTGAAAATGTTGCAAATGTTCCAAAGAGTAGCATTACACTAAGCTGATGGGGAATTTGTGGAAAATTAAGGTCCATAGTTAAACATAGTAATTGCTTCTTTAAAAAAACAACACATGAGATCAATGTCCCCACCCCACCCGCCCGGCTGAAGTGTCTAAATCAGGAGGAAGAACATTGTGAAGACTTGTACCCTATGGCACGAACTCTAAATTTCATGTCCCCAAAGGGCTATGACTATGGTTTGCTGTTTGTTGTTTACCGAACATCTATTTTTTTTCTTCTTTTATTAATATGTCAACTTTACCCTGGAGAAAGCTTTGTACTTGTGGCTGGATTAAAACAAATAAGCAAATAGGAAAACACCTTTACTGCCTTTTCTCTTTTAGGAAATTGTGCCTTGACTATTACTAATCACCACCATCATGGGGCTTCTTCCTTAGGGGTTCTTGGTGGGCATACTCCAGAAGGTAGAATTCTTTAAGAGATAGATAAAGGCCTCCACTCCACTCCATTATTTGGTGATATGAAGGACGGTAAAAGGAATTTTAAGTACTTTCTGCCTGTGTTACTTGCTAGTATTTAGGGGTTACCACAAAGTTTTCTTCAAGAACTTGAAATTAGGGATTAATTGAGAGTTAAAGGGCAAAATCAATACGTAATGCATTACCTCAGAGACATACACAAAGTACCTTAAAAAGAGAGACTCAGTAAAAACATTTATCGGTCACCATGATCAGAGCAGATGGTATAGCCCCAGGCTTTAATCCTTTAGTTGCTGGAATCTGGGGACATCTAGGGCTTCTCAGGGAGGTCCAGGATGGCCAGGGCAGTAGTGCTTTATCATTTACAGTATTATGAAATGATTTCCATGATTTAACTGTTGGTTTGCAGGGAGAGCTTTTCTATGAATGAGTGGGCCCCTGCTTGCATGGGAACTTTCCAAATAAATATTCACTTTCATATTTACTTTTTTTTCTTTATTGTTGGGGATTCATTGAGGGTACAAGAAACCATGCTACACTGATAGCCTTTGTTAGGTAAAGTCCCTCTTACAATCGTGTTTTGCCCCCAAAAGTTGTGGCACACACCAAGACCCCATCCCCCTCACTCTTTCCCTCTCTCTGCTCTTCCTTTCCCCTACCCCTCCCTCATTCTTTCTCTCTCTGCTCTCCCCTTCCCTCACCCCCACCGCGTCATTAATTGTCCTCATATCAAAATTGAGTACATGGGATTCATGCTTCTCCATTCTTGTGATGCTTTACTAAGAATAATGTATTCCACTTCCATCCAGGTTAATACACAGGCTGTAAAGTCTCCATTTTTTTAAATGGCTGAATAGTATTCCATAGTGTACATATACCACATCATACTGACTTTTTAGTCATAAAGGTTTATTGTTTCTTTAAGAGGTTCCACAAGCTTTTACATGTTTTAGGACCTCCTCAAAACCAGATTTTGCATCCATGATCTGGCCATAACTTCATGCCAGATGAGTATGAGGCCAGCCAACAAGGCTGGATGACACCTATTAAAGGCTTTCTCATTAGGGCTTGGGATGGGCCAACTTTGGCTACTCCCAGGCAAGTGCTCCCTGTCCACGAGGGAAGGTGCTTCTGCCTGCAGCTTCCACCTGTTCCATCACAGGCTCATGTTTATCCATTTTAGGAGATGGAGGGACCGGTCTATTTTAGCCTGCCATCATTATAATTTCTCATAATCTTTTTTCCTCAAACATTAATTTCTTCTATTTCACGGTTACTCAGAAGCCTTCTGCTTAGAATTGAGCTCCCCAATTAGAATTGGGCTGCCTATGGAGTGTTGGCCATTAGATTTAAGGGCCCCGCCCTTGCGCAGTTCTATTTTGCAGGACACAATAACCAATCGGCATTCTGGTTTGTTACTGTAAATACTTGGCCAATGTGAGTCTCCTCTGAGAGTCTGTCTATGCTGAGGTTTCTGAGTCCCTGCAGTTAGTCTATGATGGTGCCACACGGGCTAAAATGAACATTCTGTCTCCGGGGACAACACCCTCGCCTGCACTGCCCTGGACTTCCTGCTCTCGTTTTCAGCATTACTTCATTGGAACTGTTTATTTGTCTTCCCACTAGACTGTCAACTCCTCGAGAGCAAGGGCCATCTGCATTCCAAACATTTAGTGCAAACACGTAGCACAGCAAGAATTCAATAAATGTATAGCGAATGAGTAAACGGAATAATAAAGTGTGTGGTATTCTTTGGGTACTAGTAAACACTAATAGCAAGGCAAACTTTTAGCTAAATCTATAAATCGTTTTGTTTTTGAACAAACTTATTTTTTCTTAAAAAGTATTCGTAATACTATGGAGGTTGGAAATCATTCCTCTGTTGCTTACAAGCACGTCAGGTAAATTATGGACCTTGACCGTGATTGAGATCAAATAAATCCCTTCCTTAAAATATTTTCTTTTTCACTATAGCATAGTCTTTTATTGCCTTATGTCTATCAGATCTGCAAATATTTAGGGGGATTGGGAAGCTTTTTCTACTTGACACTAAAAGCTAGTATGAGAAGTAGCTGAGTCAAGAATGTAAGCAGTCCTGTGCTGAATTCCTTTATGGAAGAATGTGTGAAACAGCAGACGCACACACAGAAGTGGCACGGATGCTATCACAGGTAATTTTCACACCCAGTAAAGCCAAATGTTTATGGGAAAGCACATACATGTAAATGTTATCCCACTACATTAAAGGTTTTTTTTTTTTTCTTTTTGAGACAGAGTCTTACTATGTCACCTGATAGAATGTGGTGGCATCACAGCGCACAGCAACCCCCAACCCTTGGGCTTCAGAGATTTTCTTGCCTCAGCCTCCCACGTAGCTGGGACTAGAGGTGCCCACCACAATGCTCAGCTATTTCTTGTTGCAGTTGTCATTGTTGTTCAGCTGGCCTGGGCTGAACCCACCAGCCTCGGTGTATGTGGCTGGTGCCGTAACCACTGTGTTATGGGCGCTGAGCCACTACATTAAAGTTTTTAGGCTAAAGTTGAGGGAAAGAAACAATTCTAGTGGAAATAGCTGTTTAAAAAGAACATCCAGAGGAAAATGCATGAACTGAACGATGGTAAGAGAAGTATTAATGAAAGCAATTCTGCTTTTTCACAGCTATACATTCCTGTTAGCTCCTGTTTCTGATTCTACTGTTCTGCCAACCTTCAAGGATATGGGTGATCTATGAAGAAAGAGAGAGGGGGTAAAATATAAAATGTGAGGATGGGTATGTATGTGCGTATACAGGGACCAGCAGATGCATTCAAGCTTGATTCTTTCTTTCTTGTTTTCTCAGACTTGAAAATAAACCAAAACGCTCTATCTCCCATCACTAACATCTATTCTGAAAGAAAAAAAACAACAACACAATACTCTTCAGTTATCTTGAACTACATGCCAGTTCTCTAACTTGCCTCACAAGTTAAAGAACCTCAGAGTAGGGTGTGGTGTCTTACACTCAATCCTAGCCTTCTGGGAGGCCAAGGCTGATGGATTGCTTGGATGATGGAATGTGGGCTTGGAAAAGGAATGTTGAGACACAGCTTGTAATTCCCCTCTCTCAAGCTCTGGAGTTTGAGACCAGCCTGAGCAAGAAAAAGCAAACCCTCATCTCTATTAAAAATAGAAAAACTAGCCATGCATTGTGGCAGCACCTTTAGTCCCAGATACTTGGGAGGCTGAGGCAAGAGGATCGCTTGAGCTCAAGAGTTTGAGGTTGCTGTGAGCTGTAACAACATGCACTCTACACAGGGTGACAGAGTGAGATTCTCTTTGCAACCCCCCCCGAAAAACAAAATAAAGAATCCTAGCAGAGACAGTTAATACTTTTCCAATGGGATACTTAATCACCAACTTAAGGTTTTCTAATCAGTCATCACTTCTGTGAGACTGACCCTTTGTCCCTCCAAGGTAAGACAGGAAACTTTCCAGCCTCGAACCGAAATCATCCAGTCTCTATCTTTGTATCGCTCTTCGCTTGCAGCATAATGGTAAGAGCGCCTGTGCTGTACTATCCAAGACGGATTTCATTCACGGCATCTACAACTTGATTACAGGCTACCTGGTGTCACCTCCACTTTCTGGGGAGAACTGCACCTGAAAGGATCAATCATTGGGGAATTGCATTTGTGTTCAGAGAGAGGAGTCGGTGCTGTTTGTTTTCATAAGCGGAGAGGAAGTTACCAACGCTGCAGATTCTAAAATTCTGAGTCTCAAGAGCTTTGAACATTTCCTCTTTAAGGCACCAGGCAGCTGTTTCTCTTGGGAGTCCTCCTGGACTGGATGATGGAATGTGGGCTTGGAAAAGGAATGTTGAGACACAGCTTGTAATCTCTCTCTCTGTCACACACACACACCCAGGCCCCAGAACCTGTGAGCAGATCACCCAAAGTTCTCTTGCCAGGCTAAGCAAGAATCTTCTCTCTGAAGTTGCCCTCCGGGGCCCATGCTTAGAGGTAGCCTGTGGCCAGGAGCACAGCTGTGATCCTGAGGCCTTAAGACAGCAGTCACCAGACACACAACCCCAGGGGACACTACAGGAACAGCGGCACCCTCAGCAGATGTGGTGTCCTCTCCACACCACCGCGCGAGTGCACCCTCCCCGTGAAGGAGGCTGAAGGCCTACAGTGTGCCCCTTAAACGGTGTTCTGCTTTTTCCATAGCACAGTCCTCTTCCTTCTGTTAGAGCTGTAAGTAGCCCCTCCACACCCAAGTCCACTACCTGTTCTCTAAATATCGTGAAGTCTGTATTATCATACTAGCCATTTATAATACAGCAGCTTCCTGCCACGGGGTGCTCATCCAGCATCGTGTGGACGTGGCATTCTGCTGTCCCTGCCTTGCCGAGGCCGTGGGAAAGCCCCTGCCTGAAAACAAAGCTGTTCTCCCCTGCAGGGCTGCAGGGTGGGGAGACATTGTCCAGTGTCAAACATGCAGGGTGAACGTGCATCTGAGCACGGGACACTTCACAAGAACTTAGCTGGTGCTTCTGGATCTTGCAGGGACAGGGGGAGCAGGGGACTTGCCAGGTGAACACGGGCCTTCATCTGGGAAAGGAAGAAGATGGGGAAGTTCCCCGCTGAGGACACAGCATACAGTTCTGTGTCATTTCATTCTCTTTGCCACCTCCAGCCATTTAGCAGAGGTTCTCTTAAGTGTTTCAGCCTAGTCTCCGAGTGCTCGGGGCATTCGGAGACCTGTCTCAGCTCGGCAGTTGGGAGCAGAGTTAGAGGAGGCTGGGGGAGTTATGGAAAGAGAGACTCCAAACCTCAGCTAACTGAGCCACAGTTCTCTCTCTGCGTGGCAAAGTCTCCCCGCATCGTCTAACTTGGAGGATCAGGTTTGGCTCAACTGACGAGTGGTTTCCTTGCACCATTTCTGTAAAATGTCAGACTGGTCATCACTCGTGTCCAGAGTCTTCCCAGTGACTAACATTTTGATAAGGCTTGACCGTAGCTGTCATGAGTGCATAAGGGGCTAAAAGGTTAAAATCCAGCTTTAAAGAGGGATTTCAAGTTGCCCGATCACATCCAATTCTAATTCTCCCATTCAGTCTCCAACCCAAACATCCTGTTTCCCAAGACTGGCCAACATGTAAGATTTGTATCATTAATAAGGGTAAAAATAGCACAGAGTGAGCACCAGCAGACTAGTGAACACGGGTGTATGCAGAATACGGCTACAGAATACCGTCCTTAAGAAAGAAACTATTTCCTCTCTTCTGGTTTGGGCTACTCCACAAGGTGGATAAATCCTTAAACAAATATTGTGTCTACATGTAGATGAGTCAATGGAATATGGGACCTGGAGGCTCCCATAATATAGCCCATCCCCCAAAAAGAGATCAGAATAAAATGCAATATGTGTTTATAGTGGCGGCTACCCTTTTTTTTTGAGAAATAGTAATTGGACTACTGTGGTCATGTCTTGACCTGTAAACAGCCTTGTGGATGCTGAACTCTCTGTGAAAGTCATAATGGACACTGGGCGTGAGGGGCAGGTGAAAGGGGACCCGGGCAGATGTGTGCACACTTCCCTCAGCCTTGACAAACACTGGACACTGGGAATCAGAATCTTGGTCGTTAGGGGAGCGACTCTGAGATCACTTGGGCATCAAAGTGTTCCCAGGCTAATTCCAAGCTACCAAAGTACAGAGTCCAAAGACACTCAGAGTCTCATAAAGTGCCTTGCCAAGAAAAAAATGGAACTTTGCCTTCTTGGCTTCCAAAAAGACGGTTTCCATCCAGGTTCCCACTGGAATGGAGAAGTCATTCACATATTTTCCCACCCTTTCTGGTCTCTCTGAATCACAATGACTTTATTTTAGCTCATTATTTACAAAAGGAAAATGGGCCCTTAAAATCTGGCCAAAGATGAGTCTTCAGGTAAAAAAAGAAAGTTAATAAAAATAGCAGGATACCGGCAGTGCCTGTGGCTCAGTGGGTAGGGTGCCATATACCAAGGGCGGCACGTTCGAACCCGGCCCTGGCCAAACTGCAACAAAAAATGGCCAGGCATTGTGGCGGACGCCTGTGGTCCCAGCTACTGAGGAGGCTGAGGCAGAAGAATCGCCTAGGCCCAGGAGCTGGAGGTTGCTGTGAGCTGTGACACCACAGTACTCTGTGGAGGGTGATAAAGTGAGACTCTGTCTCAAAATAAAATAAAATAAAATGAAAAATAAATAAAAACAGCAGGGAACAATACAGCATGACTATAAGTGTAAAACAAAAATTAGGTACAAAAAAGAACAGGCAGTAAATAACAGAAAAACATTTAAGGGTTATAAGCACATTTTTAAAATAAATGAGTAAAACTTACCACACCCACATTACTTATTTCAAGACTAATCCAGGAAAAAAGACTTGCACTTCCAACTACCTCTCAGCACTACTAGCCCAGTCCTTACCATTTGCTTGTTGACAAACAGCATAAAAGTTAGACTGTGGTTCATTCTGAAGAGTCCCATGTGATTTAAAAACATCTATAGCAGAAACAAATAAACCACCAAGAAACTAACAAAGGCAACTTGTGACCACTTTGTTTAACTCTTTTTTTGGGATGTGCAAACATCAGAAGACCTAAAGCATGGTTCACGCTCTTCATTTTGGACCCAGTTCTTAGAACACCTGACATTTATGGAACCCTCATTGTGTGTCAGTAACTGAGGATACTGCTATGCATGGATGACCCACTTGAATCCTTACAACAGTCGAACATGGCAGATACTAGAATCAGCCCCACTTGTAGAGGAAAAGGTTGAGGCATGAAGAAATCAACTTCCTGCAGTCATAGTGCTAATTCGTGTCAGAACAGAGATCTGAACCCCAGTTGTATGGCTCCAGAACCCACATTCTTAACCATGAACCTTTATTGCTTTATGAAGCTATACACTCTTACGGTTTACTCCTTTTATTTATTTATTTATTTTTTGATGACTGGTGACCAAAATTCTCTGTTCAAATACTTCTACAGAATATAATGTGATTTATACTCTGAGATTTTACAATGGGCATACTCCTATGAATTTCTTAGATACAATTCAAGGGTGTCTATAAATCTCAGATTTTAAAAGAAAGAAGAGATGCCATTTACCTAATAGTTTTCATCTCAAAGTATGCGTTTTAGGAAAACTCTAGAAGTACAACTGCAAAATATGTGACTTCAGCACTTGTGTTTACTTGCAGAGAGGCATTTGAATGGGTAAGAGTTCTTAATATGCAAGTAATCCAGCTCTCTGGCTGGGTGAATTGACATTCTCAGGACCTGACAAGACAAGTAGTTAAGTTCAGCCAGGATGAAAAACGAACTCTCCCTTCCCATTTCTGGACTCTTTCGACTATTTCTCCATCATAAGCCCCAGAACAGATAGAGATGATCTTGAATGGAGCAACGGAATTTGAAATAGTTCTTATTTCACTGAGTACCTAGATGGTTCTGATTCCAGTGGGTATTTCCCCGCTATGATGAACTTTAAGTATCTTACTGAATTTTTTTAGGGGTTGCCAAAAATAGATCTATGGAGATTTTGAAATGTTTTGTTTATAAGAGAGGAAAAGAGATAAAAACATAACTGAAAAAAAAATGGTGATCACGCAGGTCAAAAATAATGATGTGGGAAATGAAATCCTGCCTGAGGTCTGAAGCCAATAACTTTTCCTGACCCCAGCAGGAAGGTATTTTTCTTTCCTGGGGAGCACAAAATAGTTGGCTATGCTTTTTCACTTTCTTTAAAGAATATCTCTTTTCTTTGTTAGCTCAGGACAGATCAAGTGACAATAAATCCAACCGGGGATTTAATTTAAAATATCTTCCTCTCTATGACGTTGTAAAGCCTTCAGCTCCAAGTTGGCGAACACTGTGAGCTGCCTTGGCCTGCAGAGGCCGGACACACAGAGAAATAAATGCATGTGGTATGAGGGGCCATCACCCACCAGCAGCCTCTGGTGTGGGAAAGTATTCCTTCAACTCGGGGAAGGCAGCCCAAACTCTGAAAATTTGATCTCCTTCTTTTGCCAAAGACCGAGTTACAAGATCTGGGTTCCATCACTATCATTATAACTGTAGGGGGAAGAAAATGACTTAATTGTAAACCAGTGACCTCACCCTAATAACCAAGTTTTAATCATTTCTAAAGAAAGAAGCCTTCTTCTTTCCTGCCAACTTGCAAATGAAACAAATGACACTGGAACGTAATTATATTCATCAGCAATTACTCCATGCAAACAGGATTCGAGTTTACCCGGCACTGAACCCGGACAACTAAAACTTCAGTGCAGCCTCAGGCTGAGAATCAATCAGCACAGTGTTGGGAGAATGTTTAGTCCTGGGCCAAGAACATCCCAGTGGTTCCTTTCCTTGGTGAGACACTGGTTCAGGTTAAAAAAGGCAAACAAAGCAACAGAAATACCCTTCCTGGCAGGCATAGGAATTAACTTCATTTAGAACCTCTGAATGATTTTTCTCTGCTTTAACTCTGTAGTTTTCCCCCCACTGGGAAGAATAACACATGGTACAAGCCTTCTGTCTTTCTGTTGTGTGTCAGTGTCCTGGGAGACAGTAGTGACATGGGTGAGGCAGAGGGGGCGAGAGGGCTGCGGTCAGTGCCTGAGCCCTGGTTAGCACTGGTGCTCTGCTCCCAGCTGGCTGAGCGTGGGCACCGTGTGTTGCTCAAGGCAGGGACCTGCTTGTTGATGTCCAGGCATCCCCCAGCACGCTGTCTGGGCGGAAGATTGAATGAAGGTAGGTTTTTGCAAGTAGGGGAAAAAAAAAAGTCTGTCCTGTTACAGAATGACAGCATTTTCTAAAGTCATTCTCATCAGCCATTTTTGAGCTGATCTGTATGTCATGGCTGAGAGATTGATTAGCAAGGTCCTGCTTTTACAGATGAAAGAACTAAAAGGCAAAAAGAAGACAATGATTCTGGCTCAATGATTTGCTTGAGATTGATTGGCAAGTCCGAGCAGGGCTTGGTGTAGCATTCAAAATGTCTGCGAGCTGCTCCTAAGCTCTGACGATGGAAAGGAACCCAGATTTTGGAAAGGAAGAAGATCGAAAGAGTTAAACCAGCTTAACCCACAGAGAGTCAGCTGGTCGGGCTTCTTTCAAATCCATGCACTCTGCCATGGGACAGTATGGGACGGGGAGCCCCGAGCCCTCACTCCGTCTTCCCTCTAGTAAAACATCCCAGGCCATATCACGACAACAGTGGGTCAGTATTATGACAGTCTTATCAGAAGGACCCCCCTGTTACGTTACTATTCTCTTTAGGAAATGCCAACTCCTCTAAATTATTTAGCCATCAGGAGTAATCTCTACAGAACAAACAATCTTGTCTTTTTGAACAAAGGAAGTATGTCTCCCTGCTAACACATGTGCTTAGAATCAATAAGCACAAAGTCCCAGCTCAAATAAGTTCTAAAGCCCTTCAAAGTGGGGGTCCCTGACAAAACTTCAGTAATTCTAATATCTCTAGTTGAACTAACCATCTGGTATGACACGTTCATCGGCCAATGACACACTTAGCATTTTGTCAATTTACAGTTTTGTCTCTACTTCCCTCTGACCTTAACCCTGTCCAACTTCCTGAAATCTACCAGGTCAGCTAAATTGGTCACAGGGTGATAGCATATCTCAGAGTGACTTTTAGAAGCTTTTTTTTTTTTCGGCCCATATTGGTTATTCTCCAACTAACCTAGTATGGAGGTTGAGTCAGTAGGAGAGTAATGTATTTAGTTGTGATAAGGAGTGATGTGGAAGCTTCAAACAAACATTCATTGAGAACATACTATATTCTAGGCACTTTTCTGGTCCTGTAAATTCAGCAGTGAACAAAACTCACAAAAATCCCTTCTTTTTGTAGAATTTACTATTTGTAGTATGTGTGTGGATGTGTATATATACATTAGGGACAGGATGGGTAAGACCCAAAATCTCTACAGCCATATAGGGAAGAGCATTCTGGCCCAGGAACAGCAGGTATAGAGGCTCTGAGCTGGGGCCCCCATGATGCCCATTTTTAGGGTGTGCCATTTTCATGGTACCCTATGTAAATGGCATCCACTGGAATTGAGTTGTGAACTATGTTCAGTGGGAAACATGCAGACCTGACATGAGGCTGGAACGTTCCAGGAACATACGGAGAATGGAGAGTAGAGGAAGTCAGACAGAGAATGGAGGGCCAGGTGTGTTTGGACTGGCTATGTGGGAAGGCTAGTTGACTACCTAACTAATCTTTAGACAGCCCCGTTGTTCCTTTCTACCAACAACACATACTCTAAAAATGGCTGGGATGTGTCTAGGCTACTTGGCTGTGCTAGTTAATAAGTGACCCCACTGAGGGAGGTATACAAGTGACATGTCCTTGCGTGGTGGTCTTTCAATTCTCCAGCTCTCCAGTAAATGTGGGAATGAAAATTTCCATCAGAACTGACAGAACGTGAATTTTCTGTTATTTGAGACTATTTAATTCTGCTTGACAGGATGAGAAAACCAGCGCAATGATGAAATTCATAAGAAACCCTGTACAAAAATGGTAAGTAAGCTAGTACCTTTACGTGATGTAGGCAAAACTCATAGGATGTGTTAAGTACAGATAGCGGGTAATTTAGCATATGCTAAGACATGTTAAAGATAAGTAGAATCATGGCATATATGATGAAACTAATAATAATGTTACAGTAATGGATAGAAACAGAAATATCAAGGGACAAGTCTTCATCATGCTACCTCTGGACTCTCAGTAAGTCACCCCTAAATTGGTCATTTATGGGTAACCCTCCATATGGTCTCTATTTTGGCTTCATATGAAGTGTGTTCAAAAAAAATATAGACAAAGCCTTTGACTAGTCAGTAAATCACTGGGCCCTGGGTCCTTCCCTTGTCTTAGTCTGTTTTCTGCTGATATAACAGACTACCTGGGACTGGATAATTTATAAAGAACAGAGATTTTTTCTCATAGTTCTGGAGGATGTGAAGTCCAAGATCAAGGGGCCCATATCTGTTGAGGGTCTTCTTGCTGTGTCATGCCATGGTGAGAGGTCAAGAGAGCAAGTTAAGAGAAAGGAAGAGGTGGAACTGACAGGCTCAAGCCTGTTTACAATCAGCATTAATCTGTTCATGAGGATGAACCCTCATGACCTAAACATTTCCCATTAGGCCTCAACTTCTAACATTATTGCATTAGGATTAAGTTCCCAATACATGCCTTTTAGGGGACACATTCAAAACATACCCTTCTGATAGAGCATATGTGGGTCATTGGCTCAGGGGGCTTTCTATCTGGGGATCCTCCTGTTCAAACCTCAACTCTGGTCCTATAATCACACCATTAGGGCAGAAAAAGAGGCAGGGCACAGGGAGCTTGCATAATCCAGAATTCAGGTTAGGGGGTGCAGACACATGTTTGTACTTCATCCTTGGAAACAAAGTCTCTTTCCCCTTGCTTTTCTCTATGTGCTTTAAATTAATTTAAGAAACTATGTGATTCCACCATCTCAGCTGATCTGTATGCCTTCCTGGTCCCTGACCTCTGGAGTAGCTTGGGATAATTTCCTGCAGGCTACCATGTTCTACCCCTATGTTTACCACCTAAGTGCAAAGCCCAAAATGCTATGAAGTTTCAAAATGTCCTTGTTTTAGGCCATTATTTTCTGCATTCTAGTATTCCTAGAGTGAGCATGGTTTTTCAGAGGCCTTGAACAGAAGGAAGTAATTTTCAAATATAACAAGAGGAAAACTAGCCTACCGTGTCTCTGCATGTATCTTTTACATTTTCATTAATTGTGACAGACATTTTGAAGCTTGACTGACTTTATCCACCTGCTAATGTTAACTAGAAGGTCTAGGAATAACATGTAACTAGCCAAGTGGGAAAATCCACGGCCCTTTTGGAATGGGTCAGGTCTCTTCTGAGAATCAAGGCCTTGACTCATGAGTGTTCTCTTACTATTTGTATCTACTATTATTGACTCAATATAATTGCCAGAAACATGTTTGTACAGGTCACTTTGACTATGTGGGCTGAAATAGAAGGAGTTGTGGTTTTGACTCATCGTAATATACAAACGTCAACAGCAGGGCTCTTGGACATGTTATTATGGCCTGGAAACTGCTGAGTTTGTGTACAATGCAGACATATGGAACCAAGCACAAATACATATTTAAAAAAATGATACAGTTTCTAATCAGTTTAACAGATTCTGCAGAAAATAATCATGCTGAAAAAAATAATAGTATTAGTTATGCTACCATAATTGAGTAGGTCAAAAAGGACAATAGAAGTTACAGTAAAAGAAAATATTCTTTTGATTAGAGATATTTTATTTTTCTGATTTTGCCTCATCTTTCCATGAGCTGATTACATTTGGCCAGATTAAGGCATATGATTACAAAAGTCAGCAATCGGGGGTCTGTTAATTTACCTGCAATCCCTCCCCTGCTTCCACCACACACACACACCAATTGATTTTATGATTTTTGTTTTTTGCAGAACTGGATTTGGTGATGATTAAAATTGGCATGTGCTGTTCTGACACAAGTGGCCCTGAGGGATGGACTGTTGTTTTCATTTAGACATCTGAGCCCAAATCCTAGGACGGAGGTGCCACATGAGAGAGACGGAGCATCCTTGCATTGTCAGGTCTGGCTAACAGATTCTCCCCAAATGGATCCTATTCTATTAATACTTCACCTTGGGCTAAAGTTAGCTCATGAACCCATGAAGAGTGAATTTTAGAGCGGGTTTCAGGTGTTAGAGAATGAGGATTTTCAGACTCTGCCAGGTTCTCCAGCTTCTTTCGTGGTCTGACCTCTACCTTCAACCTCATCTTCTCCTTGTCTTCGCCTTCCCACTCTGAGTTAACTTAGCCCGGCCCAGCCAGATGTGCCCAGGATGAGATAAGGGATTTGGCCAACCTTAGAAGTCACGTGGGAACCTCAGCGGTAGAAGCCAAATGTGGATATTTAGTGTAAACACACACACACATACACACAAACTTTCTCTCTCTCGCCCCTCGCTACTGAAATTCAAACTTACAAACCACTCAAATCAATTAAAAGAAGATTTGCTAAGTCTGCTAGTTTTTTCAGTTAAAAGGGCTTAAAGAGCTGCAACTCATAATGCCCATTTCAATAGGAATGAGTAATTCTTATTAAATTTGGTTTTGCCTTAAAACTAAAATTAGTACCCTTCCTTTAGACTAAGTGGTTTTCATTTTATGGCAAATGAGAAATTTTTTTCTTCCTTTTCTAACTTTCATTTTTCTGTGTGGATCAGATAAATGGAGAGATATTTGGATCATTTTCTTCTTCTTTTTCTTTTTTTTTTCTTAGAGACGAGGTCTCGTTATGTTGCCCAGGCTGGAGTACACTCATTCACAGGCATAATCATGGTACACTACAGCCTCAAATTCACTTGGTTCAAGTGATCCTCCTGACTCGGCCTCCCCAGTAGCTGGGACAACAGGCATGCACCACTCCTCCGGGAAAGATAGTTTCAGTCAAAGTGTAATTTGTTGTTTACTATCTTTATCTCTTTCTTATGTGAGAGCCATGAAGGCAGGGGTTGCTTCTTTCTTGTTCCCTCTGTATCACCAATGACTGGGACATTGTACACACAGAAGCATTATTTTATTTATTTATTTATTTATTTATTTATTTATTTATTTTGAGACAGAGTCTCAATATGTTGCCCTCGGTAGGGTGCTGTGAAGTCATAGCTCGCAGCAACCTCAAACTCTTGGGCTTAGGTGATTCTCTTGCCTCAGCCTCCCGAGTCGCTCACCACAATGCCCGGCTAATTTTTTTTTGTTGCAGTTGTTGTTGTTTTAGCTGGCTTGGGCTGAGTTCAAACCCTCCAGCCTTGGTGTATGTGGCTGGCCCCCTAACCACTGAGCTATGGGTGCCACTGGGAAGCATTATTTTTAAAAGTGATGGGTGGATGAAGAATAAAAGGAAGGAAAGAAGGAAGGAACAAAGGTGGAAGTTGGGTGGGTGCAAGCTCCAGCTTTCCTAACTTTTACCCACTTTTTCTCCTGCAGATAAAAGGGGACCAGAGAAGCTGGACCTGCAGCACGAGGCCTGGGAGTCCCTAAAGGAGCAGGGACTTTGGTGTCACACAGACTGGGTCTCAATCTTTGCTCTAAATATCTAACCCCTGTCTGTGGCTAGATATATATTTTTCTCTCTTTTTTTTGAGACAGAGTCTCACTTTATCACCCTGCGTAGAATGCTGTGGCATCACAGCTCACAGTAACCTCCAACTCCTGAGCTTAGGTGATTCTCTTGCCTCAGCCTCCCAAGTGGCTAGGACTACAGGCGCCTGCCACAATGCCCAGCTATTTTTTGTTGCAGTTTGGTTGGGGCTGGGTTTGAACCCACCACCCTTGATATCTGGGGCCTGAGCCCTACTCACTGAGCCACAGGCGCCGCCCTGTGGTTAGATATTTAACATCTCCGAGTCTCGGTTTTCTCATCTATAAACTGGAAAGAATACCATCCTCATCGGATCTTTGTTATAAACACCAAATAATACATTCCACATAAAAGCTCTTCACTGGAGTCCTGAATAAGGAGACACGCACTAAAGGCTAGCTTTCCACGGGGCACTGGCGTCTGGAAATCTAAGATACATAGGCTGCAAGTTCTAGGTGATGCCTGGCAGAGCTCAAGGAGGAAAAGCTAAGTGCCAAGTCCTGTGATTTTTTTCCTCTCAGTCTTTGACTCCGAGATTTAATACTATCTTGTCTTCAGCTCTTTCTTGGGGGCCAACCCTGTCTGCCGATCTAGGGTCCATTTTAATCATCTTCTGGGTATTCAGATACTTTACTGTCAGCTCAAATTTGATGACATATTCCACAACACCAAGGCCACGTTTTTTTCTCAAACTAGTGTCTCCCTTGAGGTTCTCTTTTTGTTAATTTTACTTTTTTTTTTTTTGAGACAGAGCCTCAAGCTGTCACCCTGGGTAGAGTGCTATGGCATCACAGCTCACAGCAACCTCCAATTCCTGGGCTCAAGCGAGTCTCCTGCCTCCACCTCCCAAGTAGTTGGGACTACAGGCACCCGCCA
>CAUYRH010076095.1:0-15570 GCA_963574655.1 Perodicticus potto | reverse complement strand
AATATTCCATGGTATACATGTACCACAATTTATTAATCCATTCGTTAAATGTAGAATATCAATGTCTTCATATAGTGATCAAGAAAATGCCATGAAGGCTATCTTTAACAGTACGACCAAAATATTTCAGATTGTATATGAAGTCAGCACATTGTGCCCCATGATTGCACCATTGTACACAATTATGATTTAATAAAATTATTTAAAAAATCCCCATGAGACTAAGATAAACTTTTTTCTCTGAACGTTTCTCCTCTTTTACATCAAATATCCTCACAGATCAGACTCTTTATCCAAGTCTAGACAAATGCCAGCGGCAGCCCACCGTTCCCGCTTCTGCCAGTCTACGGGGCTTTCTCATCCCTAAGACAGAAACGAGTGCCGCTCCTTCGGACGCCCGAAGCTAAAATACACTATGAACAATAACTTAGAACGAGTGTGTTTTGTTTCTAACTTGGCAAAGAGGGCGTAGCGATCCTGCCTAGGCTGGTCTCCCGATGTAAAGGGCGGGCACCGAATAGGTGCAAGGGCGGCGGGACCCCAGAGGTCCGGCCCCAGGCCGCCCTTCAACCGTGTGCTTACCCAGCTGGGCCGAGGCGCGGGCGGTGGCCGGGGCTGGGTCTCCGGCCACTAGGCCGTCACCTGAGCGGGTGAGGCTGTAGCTGCTGTAGCCCCGGTGCAGCGCGAACTTGCAGACGCTGCGGCCCCGCGCCGTGCAGTTGAAGAGGTAGCAGGGGAGCGCGGCGGGCGGGGCCGCGGGCCTCCGGGGCAGCTCCACCACGGCCACGGAGCAGCGCGGCTCGGAGCAGCAGGCCGCCACGCACTGCCGCCAGTCCCGCACCGCTTCTGGTGCCCGCAGGAAGCTGGCACCTGCCGCGATGGAGTCCTTGGTGCGGATGATGGCGTCCGGCATGGCGCTGTAGCCGCCGCCGCCCGGGCCCGGGCAGTCCTCCTGGGGGCCGCTGCCGGCGCGCAGCTCCAGCTCCAACTCCTCCGGCGGCCGCTCCTGCTGCAGCTGCCGGCGGAACTCCTCCAGCAGCTGCTCCACGCCCGAGAGCTTCGCGTGCAGCTCGGACAGCTGGGCCGCCGGCTGCCCGGCCGCGCGGCCGCTCGGCAGCCACAGGCAGAGCAGCAGCAACCCGCGCAGGGCCCGGTGACGCGACGGCCGCCGGCGCCGGGAGCCCGCGCTCTCCCGGGCAGTGAAGGCCATGGCGCAGGCCGCAGGAGGCAGAGGGGAGCGAGCCGAGGCGGGGCCGGGCGCCGGGGGAAGGAGGAGGGGAGGCCGAGGCACGGGCCCGGGGCGCCTCCTGCGCGGCCGCGGGGGGCTGTAGGCCCCGGCCTCAGAGCTCAGCGCCCTCAAGGCCCGGCTGCGCCCCCGAGGCCACAGGCGCGCGGAAGTTAACGGGAACTGCAGCAGCGGGAAGCATAGCTGGGCCTCGGCAGCACGGCGGGGGCGGAGCCGGGGAGGGGCCCCGTCCAGACCCGCCCACCCGGGCGCGGCCCCGCCCCTCTCCACGCGAGCTCAGGTGTCCTCTCCCGCGCCTAGCTCCTGTCCTTCGCTCTCTCGGGCTGTGTGTGGCCGGCGCTCAAGCGAGAGCAACCCAAAGAACAGTTACCCAGTTACATGCCTACGGCCCCGCCAGCCTGGATGGGGTTTGCGTCTGGGCCAGCAGGCCAACCAGACCTGCTCAGGGCGACGCTCACAGGAGCCCGGGCACTTGCGGGTGGCATTGGGGCTGGCGGGGAGAGGGTGTCTCCACAAATCCTTGTGGCCTCAGGACTACTGCGGAGAAGAGACGTACTCTGCTGGGCAACCATCGGGAAGCATCCGCAGTCCTTCCTTTCCAGCGTTCCTGACAGTTTCCACGTTGGGTTCCTAAGATGAGGCGCTTGCCTGTCACAGGAAGGAGGCAGTCTTGAAGGATGTTTGGTGCTTTTAGTAAATCTGGAAGCACGTTCACTCAGACTTGCACATACAACTATAGCCGGACACCGCCAATCATTGGGACCTGGTGAGTAACCTTCTCCTTTGCAGCCTGTGAAGGAGAGACCTCCAGCTGTTAGATCATGGAAAATTCGGGGAGTTGTGCTTTAAATGACATGAGGTATAAAAACATGTTCAATTCAAGAGAGAGCTACACCTTTGAGTTCTAGCCGTCGGTGAACAGCGTCTGCGTCTTGTTTATTCTGAGCCAGTTTATGTTGATTCATTTTTTCTCCTGACTATGGGCCACATTTTCTGACCTTTTAGTAAGTCCTAAAATTTTTGCCTGGATAGTGTACATTTCGAATTGATCATTAAGTGTCTGTATTTCTTTGGAGGGGAAGACTAAATACTTGGGCAGGAAAATAGCAGTATCTGTTGTACTTTCTATTTCTAGAGCTGACATTTAGGAGCCCAATGCTTGCAGGTCCAGAACAGAGTAGGAGGTAAAATAAGAAGGTAAAAATAAGTAAGAAAAAGGAAAGAAAAGAAAAACAATCTCCATTTTACTTGCCATTGCATGAAAGGGAGAAATTTTAAAGTTGTTTCCAGGGTTGTGTTTGAGTGACTTTGAGACTGAAAGAAATGGCCTCTTTCTGGACTGTATCAATGTGGGTGGGAGAGTCTTCCACCTGTGGGATATTTAGTACACACACCTGCACAGCTATAACAGCTTTACAACACCCTGAAAGCAATATAAAGATTCTTTTTTGCCATAGGCCTTGGGATGAGAAGAAACTTTCACTAGCAATAAAAAATGTCCTCTGAGGGCATCAGCAAATCTTCTAAAGACTACTTATTATAGTAGTTATTAATATTTTAATAAACCTGTAATATTAAGTAACAGTTGTATACAATTTCAAAGTTTGCCGAACCCTTTTACATACATGATTTCATGTGGTCTTCTCGAAGATTTGGAGATAGACACATGACTCTCACTTACGCCTTTTGGACAGTGAAAGAGAAGTCAGTGAATGTTCCATTTGGGTGAGAGAGAAGGAGACAGCATTTCTCAGGAGCATTAATTTCCTAATCCCTCCAACACCACCAAACATTTTCCCAGCTCTGTAAGTCCACAATAGGGTCTTTCTGAGAGACGTGGAAGTGACTTACTGTTGTGTTTCATAAACAGTGGCTATTTCTAGGATGTGAAATAAGGACGGAAGGAAAATGTTCACTTTTTTATTAATCCTTTGTAAGACTTTATATCAGTTGAATTTTTTAATAATGAGCTTGTTGTAAACTTTATTTTTTGAAAAAATAAGCTCTGACTTCTGCTGCCATGATGAAACAATAGCACTTGGACTTACCCTATAACCTAAAATGAAAAATCTAGGAGGGAAATGTACAAAACAGTGGTTTTCAGACACTGGGCAATAGGCAGTGAAGGACTTGAAAGAAGACAAAAGAGATGAGCCCGCTGCTTGCCCTAGCTTACTGCCTAGAGGGGGATTCCAAGCTGCAGTGCAGATAAGAGAATCCAAAGACAGCCTGGCAGTCTCTCTTCCAATTGAGAAAACACAATTGAGAATTCAGGGAGGTCAAGGTGGCTAGAATTTATAGGACAGATTACTAGAGAAGAGTGTGCCACAGAAGGATAGAGTTCTGGACATCTGCAGAGGGTTCTCCTGAGTCTTCTCTGGGAACTGATCAAGAACATGGGTGTGAGGAAACTACCCAAGGCTAGAGAAGGAACCTTTGGAAGGAACAGGCTGAACCATGTCTAAACTTGCACAGGGAATAGTTCATGTTCAATACCCAGAGTGGAGAAAGCTTGTGATACAAAAGGCATTAGAGTGAGTGGAAAGGGAGGGATTACAAGGAGGTACACGGAAACTTCCTCAAGTGATAGGTATGTTCATTATCTTGATTGTGGTGATAGTTTCACTGGGGTATAAAAAATGTTCAACTCAGTGCGGGCTACACCTTAGAGTTCTATCAAAGCTCATCAAATTGCGTATTTCAATAGGTATAATCTGTTGTATTCTATTATACATTTCATTGCATTATACATTATGAGGGAGAGTTATCTTCAAATTCTTTGAAGAAGAAAAAATTATTTGAATTTTTCTTTCAAATGTTTTAGAAATAAAATGTCTTTGTTTTTAAAGCCTAAATACTCATTAAAACCTTATCAATGAATAGATGAATTTTTATGTGAAGATAAAAATGTCAGGACTGTGGAAAGATGGAGATGTTTCTGTTGTATAAGATCATTAAGGATAAAGGTTGGGCAAATTGAGATTTGCATTTTGTAGATCAACTTGTTGAATGTTGGAATGAGATGACACCTATCTTAGTTTGGGCTACTGTAACAGAATACATAGACCAGAATACATACATAAATAACAGACATTTATTTTTCACAGTTCTGGAGCCTGGGAGGTCTAAGATCAATGTGCTGGCAGATTTGGGGTCTGGAGAAGGCCCATTTGCTGGCATGTAGACAGCAGTCTTCTCACGTTATTCTCACCTGGTAGAAGGGGTGAGGGAGCCCTCTGGGGCCTCTTTTATAAGCACATTCATCCCATTCGTGAAGGTTCCACACTCGTGACCCCATCATTTCCCAAAGTCTCCACTTTCAAATATCATACATTGGAGATTAGATTTCAACCTGTGAAATCTGGGGGGTTCAACATTCAGTCTTGTTGTTCAGTCAACAACATCATAGTGGCCATCTTAAATGCTTTATAGATATTAAATAAGTTAAATTAGTGCATGTAAAGTGCTTTGAAGGGCATCCGACACATGGCAGAAGATCAGTAAATGCAAGTTGTTGGTATTACTGTTATTGCTAATTCCACTTCTTAATTTTACAAATAAGAAAACTAAGGCCCATGCCATAGAAATGGAAGAGCTTCACTAAGATTAGAAGTCATGTAACCAGCTGAAGCCTGAATCTCCTCTGCAGTATTCCAGCTAAGTGTTTATTACACTTAGATTCTTCCTTGTCCACACCCTTTTCGTGGAGTCTGCTCTGCCCATGCATGCCCCCCCAGAAGGGGCAGCCCCAGCTCCCAGGTGACACCACCCCCTGTCCACTGGAGATGGAATAAGTACTGAACACCTCACCCAAGTGGAGCCAATCAGATACTCTCTCCAGGGAATATAAAACAGACTTGACAAACAAACACAATCAGCTAGGGAAGTGTAGCTGGGAAGCCATGTGGGCTCCAGGGGATATGGAAGGGGACGATAGAGCAGAGATGCCGTTCAGCAGAGGGGGACAAATGGAAAAGTCAGAAAGAGTAAGTAGAAAAAAGGCCTGTGTAGCCCTGGAGGAGGAGAGAAGGGAGGCAGGCACTACCTGACACTTTCTAGACCCAAATGGCTCCCCCGGAGCACCTGCTTGGCCTTCTACCTGGAATTCTCTCCATGAACTTCTATTCCTTGCAGTTAGAGATCTAGGTTTGTCCTAGTTAACACTGTGGTTTGCAAACAACAGAAACACACTTTAGATTGTTTTGAGGAAAACAGCTGCTGTGTTCAAGCACATATACTGCTGCCCAGGCAGGGCAGAAGGGTAGCTGGGCCTTAGGAGGGCTGAGGCCAGCCTTTCTCCCTGGGACCAGGGGGTCTTGAATCACCATCATTTTGCCAGAAGCATCATACCTCTAGAATTTTTGCCCTTCATATGCAGAGCCTGGGTTTACCTCATTTCAACTTTAGCAATGACCAGGAACACAGAATGGTGACTATCATTCCCAAGAGAGAGACTCTGATGAGTCTACTTGTCCTGTGTCATTCAGATCTGTTTAACTGAGATCAGGGTGCAGAGGTCATGAGGTGGAAACAGAGCTACAGGGACTGCCTTCCCTCTCCCCATTGAGAATGGAGGGAGAGGTAGTTCTCAGAGAAGGGTAGGAAGGACCTGGGGAAAAAGCCACTGAAAAGCCTTCTTCTATATTGACTAAGGCAATGCCCAGTGTCTGCGTAAACAAGTCCATTAATTTTCATCTCAAATTTAAGAAACACATAAAAAGTTCTGTGCCAACTACCAGGAACTGTTCTGAACTCTGTACAATGACTTATTTACTTACAGCAATCTTACACAGCATGTGCTAGTATTATCCCCATTTCACAGGTAGAGAATGCAACTTTTTTTTTGAGGGGGGGCAACTTTTACTATCTATTAAAATGTTTTCCTTATCAGTTATAATCTGTTTTGTAGCTTCCAAATATTTGTCCTAGTTAATTTTCTTGGGGTCTCCCAGTGCAATCTGTACCTTCTCAGATGAGTCCTTTATACCATGGAATTTGATTCAGCCATAAGAAGATGGTGATTTAGTATGTTTTGCAACAACCTGGATGGAATTGGAGAAGATTCTAAGTATCACAAGAATGGAAAAACAAACATCGCATGTACTCAATACTTAATTGGAACTAGTCAATAGATATATACTGTCAATAGATATATAGAAACAAAACCCAAAGGAAATTAAGTTTTGGGGAGTGGGGGAGGGTAAATTCACACTTAACTAGTGCAATATACATATTCTGAGTGAAGGGCACACTTATAACCTTGACTTAAAATGTATGAAAGCAGATTATGTAACCAAAATGTGTATACTCTTGTAATATTTTGAAATTAAAAAACAATTTAAAATCTACCATCACGCTTCTCCTACAACTCAGCCTGCTAAATACAGCAGAGTGTTGAGCATGGATTGTGGCAGCAGTGTCCAACACCTGTAGGCCGTGTGACCTTTGGCCCTCTTTAAGCACCAGATTACTCATCTGTAATCCAGGATTAATTGCATTACCTTACTTCCCACAATTGTGGTGAGGAGGATTGAGTGAAAGTAAGCATTTAAAGCTTCTAGCACAATGGCAAGCATATGGCAAGGGCTCCATAACTATTGGCTGTTATTACCTTAGCTCATTGAACCTTCACATCATGAAGCTTTTAGATCTCAATTCTGTCACCCAACAGGCTTTCTATCCCACCTAGCTTTGTCGTTGCTGTTTTCCAGCTTTACTGAGGTATAACAATAAATAAAAATTGTATATAATTAAGAAATATGATCATTTGATTTACATCTACACTGTGTGTAATTACCACAATCAAATTCATTAACACATCTGTCACCATACACAATTACCATTTGTGTGTATAGTGAGAATACTTAAGATCTACTTTCCTCATGCCTGTAATCCTAGCCTGTAAAAGGCTGAGGCAGGAGGATCCCTTGAGTTCTGGAGTTCAAGACCAGCCTGAGTAACAGCAAGACTCCATCTCTACTAAAAATAGAAAAAAACAAGCCAGGTGTCATTGGAGGTCCTATGATTATTAGTTTATTCCAGTCTGTTGTCCTTACCCAGCCCATATTTCTCTATCTTCTCCACAAACATATCTTGCAAAGGTGTCAAAATTCTTAGAACTGAGGTATATTTTTTCTTATACTTGCCAGTTTATAACAGCAGTTAAAAAATAAAAATACAGGGGCAGTGCCTGTGGCTGAAGGAGTAGGGCGCTGGCCCCATATACCAGAGGTGGTGGGTTCAAACCTGGCCCCGGCCAAAAACTGCAAAAATAAATAAATAAATAAGTGGAATTGCTGGATCATATGGCAATCCTTTAAAAAAAAAAATACACCGGGGTAAACAGTCAAGGTCCTAATGAACATTGTTTCTTCCCTGTCAGAGTTTTATAAATAGGGAAACTGATTGTAGAAACTTGTCCAGGATTGGTATCAGGCATGTTGGAATAGTCTTTGCAAAATAAACCATACTCTCCTTTTGACATTTGGAATGACTTACTCTAGGACACCACCCATATTCTTAAGATTTGGACTTAAGGTGCTCAGGCTGTTGATAAACAGCAGCTCTTCTCTGGCTGGGCTGGATCCCAGCCTCCTGCAGCACTGTCCTGCCCCTTCTCTCTGCTTCATTCTCAACCCCATAGCAACTGTGCTCTGGCAGCATCAGGGTGCCTCTCGCTGCGCACTCAGCATTTGCCAAAGACTCAGGAAGGATCCTCACCCCGGCCTTCTGCCCCTGCACTCTGCTCAGTAGTCTCCACTTAGGTGACCTGCTCCGCAGATTCCAGCCACTTTAGCTGCCTCAAACTCTGGTCTCTGCCTTCTCTGCTTAGTGAGACCACTGTCCTCTGCTTGGACTTCTACTCACAACATCACTGGAATTGTCCCCAGACAGAAACTCCCTGTGGGAATCCCCTTCTCTCTAGGACTGCAGTCTGTCACTTTCAAAAAAGTCCCCTATTTCATCCAGTTTTTTTGTTTGTTATGATAGTCTGAAACCAGAGTCACAAACAAATTCATACCTCTTTTTTTTTTTTTGAGACAGCCTCAAGCTGTCACCCTGGATAGAGTGCAGTGGCATCACAGCTCACAGTAACCTCCAATTCCTGGGCTCAAGCGAGTCTCCTGACTCTGCCTCCCAAGTAGCTGGAACTACAGGCACCCGCCACAACGCCCAGCCATTTTTTGGTTGCAGGGGTCATTGTTGTTTGGAGGGCCAGGGCTGATTTCGAACCCGCCAGCTCAGGTGTACGTGGCTGGCGCCTTAGCCCGTTGAGCCACAGGCGCCGAGCCACAAATTCATACCTTTAAAAAAATCTGCTTAAAAATTTCAGGATAATAAGAATTTACAATAGAACCCTAGTTAAGAATATAAAAGTTGACAAGAAGGAAGAAACCTATCTCTTATACTTTAGAATACATTAAAGTGAACTAACAACAACCCCCCAAGCAATACACACAAAATATTTTTTGTGCATGTAAAGTGTTTGTTAGAAAAGAACTACTTTCATCACACATAATTTATGCAGGTATGCTATAACAGCTTGTTTGAACACGCTCGTTGTTCCAGTGCAAATGATATACTAGGCAATAATTTCATTATAACATGAATTTCGGGCCTGCTTCCTACTGCTTCAGTGTGAAGAATGCTAGGTGAATTCAGAAGACCATACCCAGCAGAACAAAGCTGGATAGGAAAACACAATACGTGCTGGCAAGCACATGCATGCATACACATAAGCAAGACTTTCACCCTGCTTGCAGCTACCCCAGTTCTTCCAGTGTGTTATGAGCCATATCTGTCACATGTGCTGTCACCACTTCCCTCCCGCTCCAGGGCATCCTTCTTTGGCCTCTATGGTAATTCCCAAGCTGCAGCTCTTCTAGCTCCCCAGTATCCTTGTCCTCCTTGCCTTCCTTCCCCTTTCACCTTATTTAATACATTTCCTGTCTGTTCTTTGTCTCTATTTATCTCTCTTTTCTTTCTCATCTTTCTTCTGTTCCTCTCATACAGAGAGGTCTGGGGGTGGGTACCAGGTGGGCGGGTGGTAGGATCACAGGTGCACAATTACACAGCAACTTCAGGTCTTTCTCAAAGTAAATTGTCATATGTTATTTCCATATTTCTTAATTTTTAAAAATGTGCTATTATTTTATCATATGCCTATCTTTTAAAATAATATATCACTAAGAGCACTTTTAAGTGTTATGTCCCCAACCTCATTTTCCCATGAACTGGTTTTTGTCTCTTTCTTTCTTTCTTTTTTTTTTTTTTTGGTCACTCTGTCACCCTGGGCAGAGTGTGGTGGCAACATTATAACTCACAGCAACCTCAAATTCTTAGGCTTGAGCAACTCTTGCCTCATCTTCTCAAGTAGCTGGGACTATAGGTGCCCACCACAATGCCTGGCTAATATTTCTATTTTCAGTACAGACAGGGTCTCCTTCTTGCTCAGGCTTGTCTCAAACTCCTGAGCTCAAGCAATCCACCCACCTCAGCCTCAGAGAGTGCTAGGATTATAGGTGTGAGCCACCATACCCGGCCTTTATTGTTTTTCATTTTGCATAGCACTGGGATTTTTTTAAAAAACACACATGTCGCATTATAGTAAAACTGTACTTGAGTTGAATAGTAATTGCAGTAAGTACTTCAGAGAGCTTATAAAGATGATCAGGAAGGATTAAAACCCCTTCCTTCACTTGCCCTTCTAGAAGCCCATGTGAGAAACTATTTATTGAACCTCTTCTGGGTGCCAGACACTTATAACTGATCTCACTTCACCTTTCCAACTTTTAGTGACGATGAACCTACTCCTCTCCCTGACTCACTCCTCTCCCTCTGATGGAAAACCCAGGCTAAGAAAACGTGCAACTCCAGAAGGTCACACATTAAACTGGTTCAGCAAAAGAGGAAGCCCTGTCTGTTGGTGCCATCTAGCCTTGGAATGGGGTTTGCAACATGACAGTGGGCACCAAGGCTGTCAGCTGTTAAGGATCACCAGTGAGTGACACCCTGCTGCCACAGTAAGCCTTGTGACTGGCTCCTCTACCCCTAAAAGGAAATAAGGGTGGGGACTCCTGAGTCAGGTCACCTCAGGACTCAGCCTTCCCCAGTGTCTCCTGGCCTCAGCACTCCCTCCCCCATTCTCTCAGGGAAAGATTCACCCCTACTGTTCTCCTCTTGTCTGTCTGCTGGTTTACACAATTGTTCTCTTTGCCCTGTTCCATCATTAGTATGACCCAGATCCTGTTGAAGAGTTTTTCAGCATCAGAACTGAGCAAGGCACAGTCCCAGTAGGAACACAGTGAGAAACCTAGAACAGAGGGCAAGGGTCTTCCAGCCCTGGGCAAGGGTAGCCCTGCCACAGGTTCAGTGCCCGGAAGGTGGGGCCTGCCTGACGCTGGTTGCCAGGATCTGCCCGCCCCAGGGGAGGGCCAGAAACCTAGGTATCCAAGGACTCAACTTCTGAGCCTCACTGTCCTCATCCAGTTTCTTCAGCTGGCCTTTGGCCTTCCTTTCTGCTCACAATCCCCTCTCCTACTATCTTCCTGCGGTTGATTTCTGGTTGACTTCCACTGTGGTCAGACAACATACTTTGCATGATTTCTACCCTTTCTATTTGCCAATATTTATTTTATGGTCCCCCAAATAGCTCTTCTTGGGGAATGTTCCATGTGCCCTTGTAAAGGATGTATATTTTGCTGTTATAGGGTGTAGTATTCTATAAATGTAAAGGAAATCAAGTTGGTTTTCTAAAGCCATATTGGTTAACTTATATTGCTCCTGAGAGAGAAGTGTTGGAGTCTCTAACTATGCATGTGTCTATTTCCCCTTTTCAGTTTTTATGCACATTGAAACTTTCTTATTTCTGATTTTAGAGCAGCCGTCTTCCTTATTACTCTGCCAAGGGTGAGACAGTTCCTATAAACTGTCTCTCTTTGGAGGAGTTTATTGTTTTGGGAAATTAAGTTTACCTAGTTGCTTTGTGATCTTAGCTCTTACAAGTCCAAGAAAAGTTTATTTTGTGGCTAATCTTATTTTTAATCATTGTTGAGGAAGGCATAAAGAACTCTAAGTGGAGATGAACACCTATCCATTAACTCAGCAATCCCCAATCTTTTTGGCAATAAGGACAGATTTCATGGGAGTCAGTTTTTCCACTGATATGGGTGGCAGGGAAGATGGTTTCGGGATGATTCAAGTGTGTTACAACATCTCCTCAGATCATCAGACAATAGATTCTCATAAGGAGAATCCCTGGCCCGCACAGTTTTATAGAAGAATTCTTGCTCCTATGAGTGTCTGATGCTACCAATGATCTGACAGTAGGCAGGTGGTAATGTGAGCAATGGGAAGTGGCGGTAAATACAGGTAAAGTTTCCCACACCTCCTGCTGTGTGGCCTGGTTCTTAACACCAGTCCAAGACCTGGAAGTAGGGACCATAGCATTAACTTTCTCCATCTTAATTTTTAGGTTTTATACATATATTTTTTCAAATCTGCTGTGTGATTCTTTATAATTCTTATTCCTTTTCATAGATCAGTACTCTCTTTATAAAAATTATTTTATTTTATTTTTGGAGATAAGGTCTCTTTTTGGTGCTCTAACATGAGGCCAGTGGTATGATCATTGCTCACAGCAACCTCAAACTCCTGGGCTAAAGTGGTCCTCCTGCTTCAGCCTCACAAATACTGGGGACTAGAGATGCTTACCACCACTCCTGGCTAATTTTTTCTATTTTTTGTAGAGACAGGGCCTCACTATGTTGCTCAGTCTGGTCTTGAATTCTTGACTTCAAGTGAAGCTTCTGCTTTGATCTCCCAAAGTAGTAGGATAACAGGTGTGAGCTACTGAGCCTGACCTTAATATTCTCTTTTTTAAAGGAAATATGTTAAACATAGTTATCTTATTTTGTGTCTAACAATTCCAATATCTGAGGTTTTTGCAGATCTGCTTCTAATAGCTCTCATGCATAGTGTTGTGTTTCCTTGTATACTCTGGAGTCTGTGGGAGTTCTTTAAGGCTGAGTTGAAAGACATAACATTCAGGCTCAGCGCCTGTGGCTCAACAGGCTAAGGCGCCAGCCACGTACACCTGAGCTGGCAGGTTCGAATCCAGCCTGGGCCTGCCAAACAACAATGATGGCTGCAACCAAAAAATGGCCGGGCGTTGTGGCGGGTGCCTGTAGTCCCAGCTACTTGGGAGGCTGAGGCAAGAGACTCACTTGAGCCCGGGAATTGGAGGTTGCTGTGAGCTGTGATGCCACGGCACTCTATCCAGGGTGGCAGCTTGAGGCTCTGTCTCAAAAAAAAAAAAAAACAAATGAAAGACATAACATTCCACAATGGAATAGACTTTGTTTCTTACAGTCTCCTACACACAGTACCCATTCATTTTATATTCAGTTCTCCAGTTGAGTGTACACAGTTGTATCACCTTCCAATTTATGTGAGTGCAGCTGCTTATACCAATTCTTTGTCTCCCCACCACTATCTGGTGAAATAGACAAGTTTTACTGGTGTTCTTTTTTTTTAAATTAAATCATAACTGTGTACATTAATACAATTATGGGGTACAATGTGCTGGTTTTATATACAATTTGAGATACTTTCATCAAACTGGTTAACATAACCTACACCACATTGTCTTAGTTATTGTGTTAAGACATTTATATTCTACACTTAGTAGATTTAACATGTACCCTTGTAAAATGCATTACTTTATCACCTTCAGTAGAGTGCCATGGCATCCCTGCTCACAGCAACCTCCAACTCTTGGGCTCAAGTGATCCTCTTGCCTCAGGCTCCTAAGTAGCTGGGACTACAGGCAGCTCACCACAACGCCAGACTATTTTTTTTAGAGACGGGGCTGGTCTTGAACCTGTGAACTCAGGGCAATCCACCCACCTCAGCCTTCCAGAGTGCTAGGATTTCCAGATGTGAGCCACTGCACCTGGCAGTTTTTCTATTTTTTTTTTTTTTTTTTTTTTTTTTAGACAGAGTCTTAAGCTGTCACCATGGGTTGAGTGCCATGGCATCATAGCTCACAGCAACCTCCAACTCTTGGACTCAAGTGATCCTCTTGCCTCAGTTATTCTATTTTTAGTAGAGACAGGGTCTCACTTTTTGCTCAGGCTGGTCTTGAACTTGTGAGCTCAAGCCATCCACTCGCCTCAGCCTCCCAGAGTGCTGGGATTATAGGTGTGAACCACTGCGCCCACTCCTTTACTGCTATTCTTTTCTGCACAGTGAGTTACTTCTCACTCAGCCTTCTCCTGAATGGAGCCCTTTGGGGCCCAGCTTTGTTGGACTGTCAATAGGCTGCAGCCATCCAAGAAGAGATTAGATAGAAACTCTGAGTTGAAAGCCAGATTTTTCTTTTTCTTACCTTCAGGGTTCTTATTTTTATTTTATTTTTGCTTTCTGCAGATTTCTTCTAGCTAATTAACATATTTCAGAAAATACTTCAAAAAATATTTTACCCAGAATTTCAATTATTTCATTCCAGAATGTAGTTCAGGTTATCTCATGTACCATATTATTAAAATTGGAACATGCTGTCAAGATTTATTTATTCATTCTCCCTTTAAAAAAGATTTAGGTTGTTTTCATTTTGGGACTATTACAGTAAGTATCTTAGTAACATGCCTCTTTGTACACACATGGTTAAATGGAAGCTCTTTCTAAAATTGGAATTTGCCATATATTTGGGTATTGTAAAATTGTACTCCAAAATGCACTCTGACCTGTAGTGTTTGAAATCTCAAGTTACTCCATATACTGGCCAGGGTTAGTGTTATATGTATTCTTCTTTCATTTACAGCAGGCTGATTGACATGAAATGGCATCTGCCTGCTGTTTTGGCCACATGAGAAAGTAAAATTCCTCAGATAATGGGATGACCATGAACAGACGGCCTAAAGGCAGACCAGGAGCTGGCAGGCCATGGTGGCAGTTAATTGGTTGTGGGAGGAGGGGATGGCAGAGTGATGAAGAAATGCTGGGAGATGTGATGGGTAAGAGAGGAAGAGTGGGACTTGCCTATCTATGCTGCTGACCAAATCCCAGACAGAAACCACCAGGAAAGCTTTTCCACTATGTTCTTTTACCTGTCAATTCTACAATTATCTCTCAATGCCCTAAGGATGCCCCAGGAATCAGGGTCCGACCTAATGACCTCATCTCACACTAACTAATTACATCAGCAGTGACTCTATGTCTAAATAAGGTCACAGTCACAGGTGTGAGGTGGGAGGCTTCCACATGTTTGGGGAAGATTCAATTCAACCTATAACATGGTGTTAAATGAAGATCCACTTTTTGTTACAGGATTAACCAGTTATCCCTGTGCTATCCAGTGCTTAGAATATCCTTCACTATTCAAGGTTTTTTTCTGATTCCATATAAAACGAAGCACTATGTTTTTCCAGATCTTTAAAGTATGACAGTAGTGGATTGCATTAAATTTGTACATTGCTTTGGGTAGTATGGACATTTTAACAATGTTGATTCTTCCCAGCCATGAGCATGGTATGTTTTTCATTTGTTAACATCTTCAGCTATTTCTTTTCTCAGAGTTTCATAGTTCTCTTTATAGAGATTTTTCACATTCTTTGTTAGGTAAATTCCCAGATATTTCATCTATTTTGGCACTACTGTAAAAGGAATAGAGAGTCCTTGACTATTGTTTCAGCTTGACCATTTTTGGCATATATAAAAGCTACTGATTTGTAAGTATTGATTTTGTATCCTGAGACGCTGCTGTATTTCTCGATCACTTCTAAGAGTCTTGTAGTTGAGTCCCTGGGGTTTTCCAAGTATAGGATCATATCATCTGTGAATAGTGAGAGATTGATCTTCTCTGACCCTATTTGGATACCCTCGATCACCTTCTGTTGCCTGACTGTGATGGCTAAGACTTTCATTACTATGTTGAATAGCAGTGGAGACAGTGGGCATCCTTGCCTGGTTCCTGATCTGAGTGGAAATGTTTTCAATTTTATTCTATTCAATATGATATTGGCTGTGAATTTGCTATTGATGGCCTCTATCTATTTAAGAAATGTCCCATCTAAGCCTATTTTCTTAAGTGTTCTATTCATGAAAGAAGCTGGATATTATCAAAAGCTTTTTCTGCATCAATTGAGAGGATCATATGGTCTTTGTTTTTTTTTTGTTTTTTGTTTTTGGGACAGAGCCTCAAGCTGTCACCCTGGATAGAGTGCTGTGGCATCACAGCTCACAGCAACCTCCAATTCCTGGGCTCAAGCGAGTCTCCTGCCTCTGCCTCCCAAGTAGCTGGGACTACAGGCGCCCGCCACAAC